>JANBOH010000040.1:0-77014 GCA_027478445.1 Coemansia asiatica
CAATTCAATTCAATTCAATTCAAAATTAAAAGGAAATATCAGGTTTTTTTCTATACTTTTCGATGGCTGTATCAGTTGGTGCTTGATCACTGATCAGGGTCACGTGCTATGATGTCAATTGTTGTTTCGTTTTTGACCCTTATAAATAATATGCAACAAAGCACATTTTACCCCGCTCCTCTCTCTTCCACATCAACAAGGGATACTTTTGTAAAAACAATATTCTAGTAATTTATATCTCCAATTTATCTTCCACATATTTCTTATTTATTTTTCTGGAAATGAACAAGCTCAGGTCGCTGGGAAAGCTGGTCTGGGGAGCAAAGCCCGAGCCAGACAGCGCCAGAATATCTTCAGGCGTATTCTACCAGACAAACCCCAACGCCAAAGTAAAGCGCAAATGCCTGTACAAGGACTCAGAGCTAACAATCAGCCGCACCGACGCCAAGCACCAGTATCTCCTGATAGTGCAGCAGGTGTTTGCCGACGGCGAGGAAGACCTGGAGGACGCCGAGGACCTGGACAATGAGCTCGAGTTTCTGATCGGCGAGGAACTACGGTTCACAGCCACCATGTTTGAGGGATACAATGGGTTTAAGTGGACGGACCCTGAGGATCCTACGGGTATTGCGGGCTTTGAGTTTATCATTGAGGATGATAAGAGTGGCAGCAAGGTTGTCTGCGATGGGTTTGCTAGGGCTGTTGCGCACTGTGTGTGGGAGCGCAAGAATAGGGCTTCGTATACGCAGGCGCCCGAGGCCGCGATCGACGCCATTGTCACACAGGTCGAGGACGAGCAGCTTCTCGAGCTTCTCAGCAGCGTGGCCATCTCTGAAGGCGAGCTGCGGGCAGCGGCGGCCGATGCCGAGTCTCCTAAGAATAAGTCTCCTAAGAATAAGTCTCCCAAGGCGAAAAATTCTCCCGAGAAAAAGACTCCTAAGAAGGCTCTTTCTCCTAGAAAGGAGAGTCACGGAAAATCTAACAAGCACGACAAGGACCTGCCAGCGCCGCCCGAGAAAATCGCATTTGGCGATATCACGGTATCGGTGATCGGCTCGCTGTATCTGTTTGATTTTGCCAGCGAGTCGTTTGTCGAGGTGGACAGCAGCGTAGCTCTGTCGGTGATCGAGACAGGCAAGTTCACGTACTTTATCAACGTGATCTCCAACGAGCGCGACTATGTGAGCCAGGCGGTGGAGCCGTCGATGAACGCGATCTTCAACCACGATTACTTGTCGCTGATCTGGAACTATTTCCAGGACGGAAAGGCATACTCGTTTTCGCTGGTGGCATCGGACGAGACCCACTACAACGCGTTGCACCAGGGTATGACCAAGGCTGCGTTTGAGACGCTGAACCGGATGCCATGGAGCAAAGTCGGCGTTGCGTCGCAGGACTATATGCTGGATGCGCAGGAAGAGGATCTCATTATGGCGGCTGTTCCAGATAGCTGGGTCAGTAGCCCTGAGCTCGACGGAAGCAGTGAAGAGCTTGAGAGCGAGGGCGCTGATCAGTCGTTCAGAAGAGAGCCAGTGACTGGCGTCAAGACAGGGCAGCCAGATAAAGAGGCCGAGTCGGATGAAAACGAGGAAGAAGAGGATGACGATTCAGACGAGGGCAAAGAAGATGAATATGAATATGAAGACGACGATGACAATGAAGAAGAAGAGGATGATGATTCGGACCCCCTAGCTAAGAACTCGATCCTCGAGGTCGGACACAAGCACGATCGCTCGTTCGTGGTGCGCGGCAGCCGCATCGGCGTGTTCAAGCACACGGACGCCGACGGCATCGAGTTTTCGACAAACATCAACAAGATCGGCGACATGCACGGCAGACGGTTCACGCCTTCAACCACGATGCTGCACGAGGGCGACTCAGCGATGGTTCTGAGGGATGAGAGCCGGCCAAAAGACCTGTTCAAGATGGACGTAGAATACGGCAAGGTGGTCGAAGAGTGGAAGGTGCACGAGGACGTGCCCACGGTGTCGATAGCGCCGGTGACCAAGTACAGCCAGATGACGGACGAGAAGACGCTTGTGGGGCTGAGCCACAACATGGTGTACCGCATCGACCCACGCATCGGCGGCCGCAGCAAGATCGTCGAGGACCAGGTGCAGACGTACGCGGGCAAAAACAAGTTCACCGCGTTGGCCACGACCAAGAACGGCGGCATCGTGGTGGGCAGCGCCAAGGGCGAGATCCGCATGTACGACCGCCTGGGCGTGCGCAGCAAGACGACGCTGCCGGCGCTGGGCGAGCCGATCATCGGCATCGACGTGACGTCGGACGGCAGATACATCGTTGCCACGTGCAAGACTTATCTGCTTTTGATCGATGCTTTGATCCCCGACGACCCCAAGCAGCGCACGGGCTTCGAGGCGTCGTTCCCGCAGGCAAAGAAACCCGCGCCGCGCCGTCTGCAGCTCAAGCCGGAGCACGTCGTGTACATGGGCGGCCCTGCCTCGTTCACGCCGGCAAAGTTCAACCAGTCGCCCAGCGGCAGCGCGTCGGAGCGCACCATCGTCACGAGCACGGGGCCGTTCGTGGTCACGTGGAACCTGCGTCGCGCACTGGGCTCTGGCCGCGGCGACGCCTACCACATCAAGCAGTACTCGGAGAACGTCGTTGCCGATAACTTCCGCTTCGGCCAGGACCGGGCCATTGTCGTCGCGCTGCTCAACGACGTCAAGAGCGTCAAGCGCTCGCAGCTGGCGCGGCCGACGCGTGAGAGCCTGATGGTACGTGGCCCACTAGCAGACAGCGGCCAGGACAAATAAAAAATAGGTTTTTTTTTAAATGAGCAAATATGTTTTGTGTGCAACTCGCGATGTGCTTCCGGCCTGGCCATTCCCGTTCTCGAACGGGGCTTGGCCTTTAATGCCCGAGAGCACAGAAAAAAAAGTTGATGGACGAGGCAGAGCGTGGTGCAGCTGACCCCTTTGCAGAAGCATGCGTTCCAAAAACACAAACGACTGTTTTTCAGTTTATATGATGGGCAATTGGGAAACGGAAAGGCGGAAGGGCCGCATATGCTCTCCTCCCACACTCTCACTAGGCGGCTCTGCATGTCTAGATACTCGGAAGCCAGGTCGCGCACAGAGCAGGTTTAAGCCCTCCTCCCACCGATGCACCTCGTCTGCGCTCAGCGCCCAGCGCTTCTGTCGTTGCGATGCCAGTCAGCACAGGCCTCGACACTGGCGCGCACTGGCCGCCAATTCTGCTCTGCGCTGATCACGCCCCCTGTCTTTCTGCAGACAAGCAGCAGTCAGCCTTGCTCCTGCACTGACTGAAAGCGAAGTTTGGTCACGCAATTGCGAAAAAGGAAAAAGCAGAGCAAGTCAACAGCTTCCTTGAAGCAGAAAAGCCAAAAAAAGGTACATTTAACCAGAAGTGGGCCTCTCTCTGCTTTGCCTTGTTTTTCACGTTCGCCTATTTTCGGCTGCCCCTCTGCCTGAAAGTCAGCAGTGCAAGACAGAGAGGTAGAAAAAAGAGATGGCCTCTGCCGCATTCTCCCGTGTGCGCTTTATGCCCCCAGAAACCCCTTATAAAGCCAAGTACGCTCCCTCCCCCACACACACGTACATGCGTTTTTGAACTAAAAGAAACAAGTGCTCCTTCTTGCTGCTCTCCTCCCCCCTATACCCATTTTCGCATTCCAAGCTCTGTTTCGTCTTTGCAATCTGGCAAATTGGATACACGCGCTGAGTCCTGGTCTTTTTTCTTCCTCTCTTTGCTTCCCTTTTTTTTACTTTTCTGAAGCTCGACAGGACTTTCTCCAGCTTTTCTCTTTATTTTTTTCTCGCTTTCTCTCTATTGTCTCTTGTTGAACAAACGCTTCCCCACCTGGATCCTTATATAGCCGCTCCCCTCGTCTCCTGCGTCTGCTTAAATCATGCTTGCTGGAGGAACCCGGATCGTGGTCGTCGTAAGTATCGCTCATCTCCCCCGCTTGCTGGGTTGAGACTGGTTTGTGATCGCTTCTAGACGCATTCCTCTCTGCCACCGCCTGCGCGCGATGTGACTCGCTTTTTGCAACCTATTTATTTATTAAACTGAATGCTTCTATGTGCTTTTGCCGCTTTGCTTCGTGCTCTTATCTTGTCTGTGTAGATGGTCGGCTTGCCTGCCCGAGGCAAAACGTATATATCATATAAAGGTATGCATATAACGCTTAATTCCCTTTTTTATCTTGTGTTCGCCATATAACCAAAATCAGGGCGGACCCAGCAGCTTATTTCCCTATCTAGAATCAGAATTGGCCACAAACTATACCTAAAATACTTCCAGCTTTTCTCGCAGAGAAAGGCACGCTTATCTATCGTAATACAGCAAGGCGTGCTTTTAGCCCATCCTGTCCAGAAAGTAGCAGCAGTTGCTGTATGCGCACTGCCGCATGCACCTTCTGCTTCTGTGACTCCATATCGTGCTTTTTTTTCTTGCTTGCTTGGCCGGCAAACTGGGGTTGCTGCCAAGCGTATGACCTGCTTACAACCCAGCGGCTTCGGAGCAGATCTGAAACGCAACAACAGACTGGTCCATTGTCCTGGCTTTTAGCCACAGCTCCCCCCTCTCCCTATTCCTCTCTGCCAGCTGTTTTTTCTATCGCTTCACCCCCTGTTTGTGTTTCACGTGTCTTGCTCAGGTTCTGGCTTGTCGCAGTCACACATGCTGCGCTCTGGTGTATGGCTTTCCCTTCCCGGCCCGATTGTTCCGTTGCCGGATTGCAGCGTCAGCGCCAATCATCCAGCAACAGCAAAATACTGCTGATAGCCCACGTGTCCTGCTTCTTCTCTCTTTTTTTGTAGTTTCCCGCTATCTGGCGTGGATGGGCGTCAACTGCCGCGTCTTCAACGTCGGCGAGTACCGCAGAAAGCTGGTCGGCGCGCAGCTCGATCACAGCTTCTTTGACCCGCACAACAAGGTTGCCATCGACCAGCGGCTAAAGTGCGCTGTCATGGCGCTCAGCGATATGTTCTGCTGGTTCGAAGACGTGCACAACGGCGTGGCCATCTACGACGCAACCAACTCGACACGCGCGCGCCGCAAGATGATTTATGACGAGTGTCACAAGCACGACATCGAGGTCATGTTCTGCGAGAGCTGGTGCGACGACAACGACCTGATCGACATGAACATCCGCGAGGTCAAGCGCACCAGCCCCGACTACAAGGGTGTGCAAGACATCCGCCGCGTCATGGAGGACTTCCACAGCAGAATCGATCATTACAGCGAGGTCTACGAGCCGCTGGGCGGCGACGGCACGCGGCCGCTGGCTAAGCGCAGCTACGACCTCCCGCCGACCAACCCGACGCTCGACGAGTACGACGAGCGCCTTGTCTCGTACGTGCGCAAGATCAACGTCGGCGCCAAGATGGTCATCAACCGCATCACCAGCTACCTCGAGTCGCGCATCATCTACTTTATGATGAACATCCACATCGCCACGCGCTCGGTGTTCTTCAGCCGCCACGGCGAGAGCATCTACAATCTCGACCAGCGGCTGGGCGGCGACCCGAGCCTGAGTCCCAACGGCAGAAAATATGCAGATGCGCTTCCTGGCCTGATCTCCAAGCTGATGGGCGACCAGCCGCTGACCATCTGGACATCGACGCTCAAGCGCACTGCCGAGACCGCTGCAGGTCTTTCCTACAAGAAGATGCAGTGGAAGGCGCTTGACGAGCTCGATGCTGGCCTGTGCGACGGCCTGACCTACGAGGATGTCGAAAGCCAGTATCCCGAGGAATACGCCATGCGCGACGAAAACAAGTTTGATTTCCGCTACCGGGGAGGCGAGTCGTACAGAGACGTAGTTTTGCGGCTCGAGCCAGTGATCATGGAGTTGGAGCGCCAGCAGAACATCATGATCATCTCTCACCAAGCCGTTCTGCGCTGCATCTACGCCTACTTTTTGGACATCGGTCCCGAAGAGCTGCCCTATCTCAAGATCCCGCTGCACACCGTCATGAAGCTGACATGGACCGCGTATGGCTGCGACATCCAGATGTACAAGATTGATATCGATGCCGTCGACACACACCGCGCAAAGCCAAAGGCTGCCAAGCGTGGCGGCACCATCAAGGGCCGGTCGAATGTCAGCGATTCCAATGTCTCTGGCCGGACATCAACAGCAGCATCAGATAACTTTGCGCCTTCTCCGCCGCAGTCAGCAACAACAGTCAAGCCCGAGCTTCTCAAGAGCGCCTTCAATGCAGCTGTCACGCAAGACGCCGGCTCATCGCAGCAGAACCCAGGCACAATAGCAGCAGCAGCAGCAGATATGCCGCTGCCCACGCCTCCGCCGGTTCAGTCTGCAGATGCATCGCAGGCATCTTCTGTGCGCAATATCCAGGGTGTCCAGTCAAAGCTCTCTGTGACCGGCGGCCACGACCACGGCATCTGCGACGGCTCACACGGCGGCCACGTTTGGCCATCGCAGATCAGCCCTGGAATCACACGCGAAAACTCGCCTGTAAACGTGGCTCTAGGCCCTGGACATGCAAATGTAAGTGGCAAAGATCAACAGCAGAACCAGCAGTTGCCGCGGCTTGCTTCTGGAGGCAGCGACCAGATCAATCACAATCACAGCTTCCCAGGTCGGTCCGATCCGCGCCAGGGGTCTCCAGTGTATCTTTCTCCTGGCGACTTTGCATCTTCGTTCGAGATGCACAGCCTTCAGGGAGGCACTGATGGAGAAGCATCAGACACAGCCAGGGTAGCAGCTGGTCTTGCAGATATGGCCAGGAGCCTGAGCCTAGGCTCGGCGCATCCTGAACCAGAATGTGCGCCGCTTGCTGCGCCTGCCTCTGCCTCTGCCTCTGCCTCTGCCTCTGCCTCTGCCTCTGCCTCTGCCTCTGCCTCTGCCTCTGCCTCTGCCTCTGCTTCTACTCCTATGACCCCGTCGCGCCAAAACGGCGCAGCTGGCCATCGGCAGCCTCTTTTGGCGAATCTGAAGATCGACGAGCTCCATGTCGCTGGACACGGCAACGTGGATATTGTCGAGACAACGCCGACAATAACGCTGCGCTACTCGTCGGATCTGCCTGCTGACGTAAAGAAGCAGACAGTGGCAATGAAGAACGAGCTGGTAGGCATCGAAGACGATGACAGCAGCAGCGATCGGAGCACCGGAAGTCGCTCACCGCCTGCTAGGCCCGCAGCAGCAAGCCAGGAGCAATCTGCAGACACAGCTGCCCAATGACAAGATAAGATGACTTTTTTTACCTATCGGGCTTCACTTCACTTGTTTGCTTAATTGCATTTTTCCCATCTGTTTTTTTTTTCTCTTTTTTGTGCACTGATTAGAACTCTAGGCTGAAAGAGATAGATTATGCATAAAGTGGTACGATTCGCTAACCGGATTTTTTGAGCTTGGAAAATTTAGTGGAATCACTCCACTTTTTGCTTTGCATAATCATATGTTTTCCCCCAAAAATATATTACCGAGTGGTTTTCGATAAACAAAAAAAAACACAGACAGACACAGACTGTTTGTTGCTGTCACTACCGATCTCTGTGTCTGAGAGGTGATGGTAAAAGTGGGCTCAAAAAAGTAGAGGATGTGTGTATATCATCATTAATCTTTCTTTCTGGCTGCTTTTAGCGCCTATGCGTCAATTCATTCATCGGATCCATCCGCGTATATATATAAGCATCTTATCCCGCCTGTTTCCTCCACAAGGCTTTCTATCGTAACATTTAATAACATTCCTTAAACCGTGTTTTTTTCCATCTTTTATTTTATTTTTTATTTTAGCCATTATTCTAATTAAAATCGATTTCCGTTTTAATATATCACCAGCTCTTCCAACCACAACCACAACAACAAATCACCTATCTTAACCTATCAAGCCATGCCCGAGATGCAGCACATTGACCACGATCGGCTGTACACCGATCTGCAGTACCGCTACGACTATGTCTCCGGGTTCATTGGATTCACCAAGAGGGACCAGGACCTGATCAAGCAGTCCGGCAGCGTCGTTGCCGGTCTTGTGCCTACAATCGTCGATGCCGTCTACGACAAGCTAGCCAAATACGACATCACTTGGGGACACTTTGCGCAGGACCAGGAAGGTCTGAAGATCAAAGACAATAAAAGCCGGAACGTCGCGGATGTCACCATGAAATCCGAGGTCATCACGTTCCGCAAAACCATGCTGGCCAAGTATCTGAAGAAACTGGTTACCGCGGAGTGGAACCTCTCGTATCTCAAGTACCTCGACTGGGTCGGGCACATCCACACGACGACGCCGCTGAAAAAATCAACAATCAATGTGGAGTACATCCACTGCAACGCACTGTTTGGTTACGTCGCCGCGGTGGTCGTTGGTGCCTTGCAGAAGAGCACCGAGTGGGATGACGAGACTCGGGATGATATTGTCAACGCTTATAATAAGTTTTTCTGGGTGCAGAATGACTTGTTTGCCAAGTATTATGTCAAGGACCGTGTGCTGTCGGATAAGGAAAAGGTCGCTGTTGCTAAGGAGAAGGAGATGCAGGTTGAGGAAGTTAGACGGGAGCTGCGCTCGGAGTCTATGCTTAATGCTGCTGCTGGTGTCGGTGCTGGCGCCGTACTTGGTGCTATTGCTTACAAGTATCTTGGTTCAAAGTAAAAAAAAAACATCTTTTCATAAATTTTACTTGTTTTTATCTGATTATCTTCAACACTACGAAAAAAAATTAAAAAAATTAAAAAAATTAGAAGCCATTTTCCACAAAAAGGATTATGATTGCATCGATTATTTTAGACACAAGTCAACATTGCACCGCATGGCAATGTTGTTTTTGTGATGAGTGTTGATTGTATGTCGTGTCGTCGTGTCAAGTTGTGTCGTTTCGAGTTGTGTCATGTCGTCATGTCGAGTTGTGTCAAGGGATAGCAGGTAGTTTGCAAATTGATGGGCATGCAATGGAAAAGAAAAAATAAGAGAAAAAAGAAATTATTAGTATTTTTTGTAAATTTTATCATGATCGCGTCGGTAATAATACACAAAACAATTGAGCAAAAAAAAAGAGCAAGTGTGCGGCGAAAAAAGACAAAGCAAAAAGTCAAACAAAGAAACAAATGGACAAAGAAACATTTGTAATACTTACATAAAATGTAGTTAGCCACTCCACTAGGATTTCTCCTAGCAGGGGCATTTTAGGACAGCATTAAGCTATTGTAAACGTCCACACACTATGGAAATAAATTAAAGCAAAAAAAGGAGAAAATGGGGCAGAAAAATAATAATTAGTAAATTGCTTACAAAAAATAAGTGAACAAACAAAGGAACAAGGTGTGAAAAATTATTTAATACTTACGCCAAGCTGAAAAATGGCATTGCATCCTGTTTATGCCTGAGCACAAAATTGCCCAGGCATTGCATCTTCAGGCAGTAAAAACTGCATTCTAAATCAACATTGCTATTGAAGGCGACCTTTGTCTGACGCTGAGGTTTTCTGAGACAGCGATGTCAACAAAATCTGCAGTGAAAGAGACGAAAAGGCTGACTGTATTAGCGAAACGAATATTGATTCAGAAAGTGGGGTGGAAGACAAGGTGGAAAAAAATATTAAATTAAAAAAATAAAACTTTGATAAACCACTTGAGTGACAAGGATTTCAGTAGTGGTTGTTGCCCGAATTGTTGCTTATATAGAAAATTGAAACTAGGAAAATTGTATTTTTTCGTTGCAAAGATTTTTAGCAAAAAAAAACCAAAAAAATAAAAAAAAATTATACAATAAATGTTGAACAATTTCATTGCTGCTAAGGAATGGACATTTCTATTACTAATCAGCCATTGTTGCCATGTTTTACAAAGAAATATTTATTTTACGAAGACAAATTGACTGAGAAAAAAGATTTAAATGTTTATAAAATGCTCATTAAAAGTTGAATAAAAACATTGGGCAAGATAATGTCAAGTAGAAGGAGAAATGGTTGTTAGAAAATGCCAATGTGGCAGGGCAAGCATTTCCTTCTGAGTAAAAAAAAAGTAAACTAGATAAATGCCTCAATTGTTTATCCGTGAAAATGACTCGGGTTTAAAAAAATAATTCTTACTCTTATTTTACATTTTACATTTTCATGTTTTTGTTTTTGTTTTTTTTTTTACTGGCATTTTATATCAGTTCAATTAAATGTATGTTTTATTTCTCATGTTGTTTCTTGCATTTCATTGTGTTGTTTTAATAGTTTTTATATGATTTTATTAGCTCGTAAATCATTATTTTATATCCTCACCTGTCTGACAAACACGTTTACACTAAATGTTTATATTTTTATGTTTTTTTGCACTATTTTATTTCTGATATTTAGGTTAGTGTAACAAGTAGCCCAATCAGTGTCCTAACCAGTATTAGAATCAGGTATACATTCCGCTATACATTCAGTATCTACAGCCTGCCTTTTGTACTGGAGCTGATATGTGTGCCTACCCTGTTTCAAAGCAGCGGGTGGTCTAAACCAAGCATGATATGATCTATTTGGTATGCTGGATTATTATTTTATTTTTAGCTTTTTTTATATTTTATATTTTATTATTATTTAAAAAATAAAAATGATTTAACAATAGCTAATTAATTCAGAATAAATACAATTTAATAAATATTTAATTTTATCTAATTTTTTTAAAAACTATTATTGAATTAAATTTGTGAGTCTCATATCAGATGGCATAACTTCAATCTCATAAACTTTTTCCAAGCGATTTAAGCAGTAATCTTATCTCATAAACACAGACCCATCACTTGCAAATTTTAAGCGGGGAAAATGGCCATCTTATAAATATGAGATGGGGCAGATTTTCCATGGTATATCTTCTTTCCATAAGTATCTTATATTAGTCTGTGTTTTCCAGATAGATGATATTGGAATTATAACTGAAAAAAAACATCAATATATTTTATATTTTCCTTGTTAGATTTCTCCTATATACTACTTGTTCAATGTCTTTGTCGTCATCCGCAGTGTCCACTTGTGAGCGGAAAGTGCCTGTGGTAGTCGCTGCAGAGCCCCGTTTCAGCATACGCCAGGCCACATATGCGATAAACCCGCTGACAGCAGCAGCGACGCGCCTGCCCGAACACCAGCAGCTGAGCGACTCTGAGCATATGCGCCTGGGCGCGACAATCGAGGGCACGTCATACATCAGCATCCTGGTGATGTCACACGGCAATCAGGGCATGGTCTGGGTCTGGGCACGAGTCTCCAGCATGCCTCCTTCACCCAGGAATAAAAGTGCACTGAGCAACCTTGTTCTGGCCATGCCGCCAAGAGCCGCGCATCATTCGGGCAGAGCTAGCGCTACGTATCTTGTTGGTGGTGATGCCGATGATCCTACGGCCGATGTGGCAAGGCGGCTGACTGCCAGGTTTAAACGGCCGATTTTCGTGTCGCTGAGTAATGTTAATGGTGCATCGGCCGCTGTAGTAAATGGCTCGGTCATGGCTATGATGTCGCTGGATGGCCCTGCCACGTCGCCTGCTGAGCGGCTGGCTGTTCTGGAACGATGCCTGCTGGCTGAGCTCAAGAGCACGCTGACTTCCGAGTGATCATTTTTTTTCTTTTGCAGAGCAAGCAGAAACAGCTGATGTCTCTTTTGGCTGTAGCTGCTTGACTGTAAGAATGTATCTTATAGCCAGATTTCCTTACTTTGCACTAGTAAACCCTTTTTACTCCTTTTTCTATATGTGTGTACAGAAAGCTGGATCGTCTTTCTTTGTAAAAAAAAGGCGCTGCACGTGTGCCCGTCCTGGGCATTTATCTGGAAGTAAAAAAAAGGTTTTTAAAGAGCACAAAAAATGGACTGGGCGTGGCGCTGTTTCCATTTTTTTTTCTTTTTTTCCACCTTTTGGTGATAGTTTTTGTAGTATTTTCTTTTTGATGCCAAGAGTTTTTTCAGCCCACTTTATTCCTTTACTTGTAACAAACTTATAATTTATTTCTATAACGCAAATTCACCGTCAGTCTACAATATTTTTCACTATTATTGAAAAAAAACACATATTCGGATAAATCTATCTTTGTTCTGTCATGAGCAGCGCTAGCACAAAAACAGCAGTCGACCTTGACAACCCGACTCCCGAGCAAAAGGCCCAGGCCGTTGCTGACCTGCGAGCCAGACTATCCGAAGAAATCAACAGCTATTGCTCAGATTTGGTATGCGTCGTCTTGGCATTTCGCTTTAGGTTTATCTATTCAGAACATTCTTCCTAACTCTATTTACTAACAGGTTATCCACAATCTTTTCCCTTTCGCTAATTTTCCTATCATCTTGTAGTGTATATGGAGATTTTGTGTTGCTCGCCAACTTGATTCTGTAAGTAGACATTACTGGCTTTTCTTTCTCTGTTTGGTTAACTACGCGTCTATCAACCTGTACTGTATTCAATTATGACTGCTTTTAGACAATGTGGAGAAGACAAGTAGAAATAAACAAAAAAAACTGCGCGTTATTATTTTTTTATTATCCTGATGCCGTAATAAACACAGTAATTATGTTTTTTTGTTGGTACAATTATTCGCATTGTAGGATAAATCAGCCTCCATGATCAAAACCTGGTACCAGTGGCGCATGGACTCGCGCATTGACGATCTGCCCGTGTGCATGCCCGACAATACGTTTCCCGCCCCGTATCCGATTCGCGGCTATCTGTCCATAGCCGACGCCAATCTGACCGCTGGCGTGCAGGTCAAGGAATCGCAGATCAAGCTCAACCGGTTTTTCGGCGGCGGATGCTGGCACAAGCGCGACAAGGACGGCCATCCAGTGTATATTGAGCGGATCGGCCGCTACAAAATCAAGGATATCCCCAAACTGTGCACCATGGGCGAATTGTTCGAGTTCCATTATCTGATGCAGGAGTTCCTCAGCAAAACCATATTCCCCGAATGCTCGCAGCTTGCTGGCCACGACATCTCCAGCCAAGTCGTGGTGTTTGATCTGGCTGGTATCTCTATCGGCATGCTGTCGCATATTCCAGCGCTCAATATGCTTCGCGAGATGCTGGCCAAAGACCAGCTGTGCTACCCGGAATGCATGCATCGCACATACGTTGTCAATGCGCCTGCAATGTTTGTCACCGCGTGGAAGTATATCAAGGGCTGGCTGGACCCACGCGTTATCTCGAAGATCCATATTCTAGGCAAGGAATTTTCAAACGAGCTGCTAGAGCAAATACCGGCAGAAAATCTTCCCTCCTTTCTGGGCGGCTCGTGTCGCTGCTCGCATATGCCCGGCGGCTGTGTGCCCAGCGCCACGACCAACAACTACCCTGATCTGCCGCGCAAGGCATACACCAATCTCAGATACCAGGCCCGCATGTCCTATTCCGATCCGCGTCATTCATTTGCATTCGAAGTTCCTCCGTTGACTCCATCGGGGAGCGCAAATCCTAGTCCTGCAGGTACTCCGCAGCTTGGATATGCCAACTGGTTTGGTCTGAAAAAGGACTCTCCCAAGCTTACCAGCAACAGCAGCAGCTCTGGCGGATTTGACTATGCAAGCAGCAGCAGTAGCAGCAGCCCTCGCAGCCGCTTTGTATATCTGCGCTTTTTGGCCGATCGAGGCCGAGGCATGGTAATCGAGGTTGTCTGGCGACCGTATAGCTCTGCTGACTCGGCAATGGTTCGTGAGCAAGACGAAGTACTGATATATCCCGAGATGCTCCTGGACCCCCAGCGAGCGCCTGTGGTTCTGGAGCTTAAAGTCCCCAATCGCTCAGGCATGCTTGTGTTTAATTGGCGAATTGCCAACTTTGACGAGGGCCAAGCGCCTTTTCCTACCCCCGAAGAAGCTCAAATACCTATTCTTCTCGAGTACAGCGTCGATGTCGAGGAAGATTTGCTCAGGGAATTTGCCTTGTCTCCAATTAGGCGTGAATAAAAAAGAAATTATTTGTTGAAAAATATCGAGTAATAGGTGGACTGTGTGTAAACAGAAATGTTGAAAATTGCGGTTTATTTAAGCAATACGGAGTTAAAGAAGGTTATTCTGCAAGCAATGTGAAAGCAGAAAGTAAAGTTGAAGATCAAGGTTCTGGCTGCTGCATTATTTTGTGATAATCAAAGTTTTTATTTGTTGTTTAATTTGTAAATTTTTTTATTTAATAAATAAAATTTTAAATCTCCATGTTTGTAAATAAACAAATTAAAGGATAAGTTTTTGTATTATAATCATTTATTGCCTTTTTGAATATGTTTCCGAATCATGTTGGTTGCAAAAAAAAAAAAATAAAGAACAAATGGAAACGGAATTCATCTTTTCTTTTAGTGCTGCTGATGACTTTGATTGCTCATTATTATTTTAAGCAAAGAAATCCCGATTTCTATCAATTAATCCAATTCCTTTATACTTGCTATCTGCTTTATTCTATAAATAGTCAGTACATAAAAATGTATATACACCACGCAAAATAAATAAAAAAATAAAATGTGTATCCAAACCTTATAAATTGAGCCTGCAGGCTGTTGATGTTCAATTTCTTTTTTTTTCTACATTCCAAATAAAAATAGTTTTGTACACGTTTATTCCTTTTATTTATAAGTTTTATCGTCGATTTTTTACATTCTTTTTACTTTAAAGCTATGGGTAACTACTATCAACCACCACAGCCACAATTCCAGCAACAACAAGGACAACAAGGACAACAGGCACCAAATGTTTACATTGTTTCACAAGCTCAACAGCCCCAACAAGAGTCGAGTTGCTGTAAGACGTTCTGTGCTATAATAGGTTGTGCTTTCCTTATTGATTGCTGCTGCGGTTGCTGCTGTTAATTTCTATATTTTAATAAAGAGATTAAGAGTAAGACAAATTATAAGAATCTTTCAAGTTTTCATTATTAGCATTATCAATATTAAATACATTAGCAAAACAAAATTGTCAGGAAACAAATTATTATTGAAATATTTAAATAGAAAAATATTTATAACAAAGATGCTTTACTGTCAGTATATTTTTTTTCAGCATTAATTTTAGTTTTTTGTTAAAGCAAATAATTAATAATTAATAAACTTGTTTCATATAAAGAATAATTAGTGAAAGTCATGTTAGCTTGCCTTTGGCTTAGGCTTTTATTTTGCACTTATAAAGAATACACTTTTAAAGATAATAAAATGATAAAGCCGAATTTTCCTTTATACAAAACTAACAATTTTTTAAAGAAAAAATATTTTGCTTTGCCAATTGGCACATAGTAAAAACATTTTTTAACCTTGCAGTTGAAACGGTATAAATTTTCAATAATATATGTTGGCTCTTTAATATTTTTATTCTCTATTTTATTGAAATATTATTTTTAGTTTGCTTTTTATTTAGTCTTTGGCTTTTTCCTTCGTATAATTACGCGTGTTTTACAACTCTTATAGTTTTCATTGCCATCAAATTTCTATTTATTAATTCGAGATGAACTACAATCCTCCTCAACAGCCTATTGGATATCAGAATTATCAGATGTACTCTCAAAATTATCAACTGAATCCTCAAAATTATAATCACTCTCAAAACCCTCAGACAATCATTGTTAAGAAGCAATCTAGCTGCTGCAGCGACTTCTGCAGCTGTATCATGGCCGCTTGTCTATGCTCAGCTTGTCTAGCTTGCCTTGGTTGCACATAAAACATGCTGTGTTTTATTTATTTCTCTAAAAAAACTTTCTAAGCAATTATTTTTATTTTTTTAAAATTAATTAAAAATAATATATACTGTTGCAAATATTTTAGGGTCATAATTAATGCAAGGTTGCGTTTTGTTTTTATACACTTTTGTCAAGTATATTTCATTAAATTTTTTTTGTAAAAAAAATGTATGGTTGTATCCATTGAAAAAAAATAAGAAATACGAGTATAAAGAAAATTAGAAAAGGACAACCGTTTCTCTCTTATCCTCTTTATATTATTCTTTAAATTTATTTTCTACTCTTCTTTAATTTTATTTCTACGCCTTTTTTTTAGTTTTCAAGCAATGGGTCAAGTTGAACATCTCGAACCAAACCAAAAGCAAAGTGTACCGCTGCCTCCTGAATACAGAACAACCAACCCTATGCATAAAACTCCAATGATTAATGCGTACTACAACACTGCAGGTCCAATCCCCAATGGTTCCTATTTCTATAGCAATGCAGCACCTCCTACTTATCAAACGAATGCTTCACGTGGTAATACTGCTCACTTTGCTCCTGCTCAAGCGTATCAACAGCAACAGCCTCAGCCAGTATACGTATATACAAACAATCCGTATCAAAACTCATACTATCCAAACGTAGCACCAGCAGCACCTTATACAGTACATAATGTAAACGAAAATCGCTACAAGACACTTGTTCAAAACAATCCAAAAGAGATTGGAATTATCGCTGCGCTAAGCGCGTGTCTGGCGTGCTGTCTATGTGGTGCGTTCTAGTCTATCTGTGCATATATTAAATTAAACATCATAAAAATTAAATAATCAGATCAAGATATGCGATATTTTTCGTACTTTATTTTTGTAACCATTTTTTTTGCAATAAAAAATACAGCAACAGTTTGTTTGTTCCATTTCCTTCCATTTTAAAATTCACCTATTTTGTTTTGTTTTGTTTTGTTTTGTTTTGTTTTTTTTTTTGCAATCTACATATTTTTAAAATCTATACATATAAGAAAAAAGATGTCCGGAATTTTTGATAAAAACAACCAGGACTCGGCATTATTCATTGGTGGTTCTCGTGTCTCGGGACAGGAAGTGCGGGCGCAAAATGGTACGGATTTGTATATTGCAAAAACTTGTTTAATATGAATTTATATTGTATTTGCTTAAAGATATTTATTAAGCGAATTCGCATTAACGTATAAATAACAATGTTTTTACTTTTTTTAATAGTGATGGCTGCTTTGTCTATTGCCAATGTCATCAAAACCTCGCTGGGACCCGTTGGTCTGGACAAGATGCTCGTTGACGATGTCGGCGACGTGACTATTTCCAACGACGGCGCTACGATTCTGCAGCTGCTGGAGGTAGAGCACCCAGCTGGAAAGATTCTGGTAAAGCTTGCACAGCAGCAGGACACAGAGGTCGGCGACGGAACGACATCGGTTGTGATCATTGCAGCAGAGCTTCTTAGACGCGGTAATGAGCTTATCAAAAACCACATTCATCCAGCAACAGTGATCACTGGATATCGCTTGGCATGCAAAGAGGCATGCAAGTTTATTGCAGATCAAATGGCTCTGAGCGTCGATAAGCTTGGAAAAGAAGCTCTGGTCAGCGTGGCCATGACAACGATCTCTAGCAAGATCCTGGGTTCATATGGCACTTTCTTTGCAGAGATGGCCGTAGACTCGCTGTCTGCTGTCAAGACCCTTGATTTCCGCGGAAAGCCCAAGTATCCTGTCAAAGCAGTCAATATCATGAAGGTCAAGGGTGCGAGCGCTCGCGAGAGCAGCTACTTCACAGGATATGCGCTGTACCGACCATTCACCAGCTCGGCAATGAAGCGTTCGCTGAAGAATCCCAAGATCGCTGTTATTGACTTTGACATCACCAAGACGCGCATGAAGATGGGTGTTAATATTGTCATTGATAACCCCGATCAGCTGGAAGCAATTCGCAAGCGCGAGGCCGATATTTCAGCCGAGCGCGTTCGCATCCTTCTTGAGGCAGGCGTCACTGCTGTCTTCAGCACGCGTGGTATCGACGACATGTATGTCAAGATGTTTGCTGAGGCAGGCGCAGTCACAGTGACCCGCGTTCCCAAGGACGATGCTCGCCGTATAGCCAAGGGCACAGGTGCTTCTCTGGTCACTACTCTGGCCAACCTCGAGGGCGATGAGTCACTCGATGCCTCGTCTATTGGTACTGCCGAGCTTGTTGAGCAGGTCCGTCTTTCTGACGATGACGTTGTTGTTATCCGCGGAGCCAAGGAGCAGCAGGCTTCGACTGTGATTCTGCGCGGTGCCAACGACTATATGCTTGACGAGATGGAGCGCAGCTTCCACGACAGTCTGTGCGCTGTTAAGCGTGTTCTGGAGTCTGGAGCCGTTGTTCCTGGTGGTGGCTCTGTCGAAACAGCTCTTGATGTGTATCTCGAGTCGTTTGCAACTACGCTGGGGTCGCGCGAACAGCTAGCTATCGTCGAGTTTGCCAATGGACTGCTTTCTATTCCCAAGCAGCTTTCTATCAATGCTGCCAAGGACTCGATCCGGCTGATCTCCAAGCTCCGTGCCTATCATACCGCTGCTCAGACAGCTGATGCTGATTCCCCGCGCAGCGCTCTTAAGAACTATGGCCTTGACCTGCATGAGGGCAAGATCCGCGACAACGTCAAGGCAGGCGTTCTGGAGCCAGCCATGTCAAAAATCAAGATGCTCAAGTCGGCTACCGAGGCTGCTATCAACATTCTCCGCATCGACGACATGATAAAGCTACTTCCTGAGCAGCAAAAGGAGGACCCTCATGCACATATGTAGTGTGCAGCATAAGAAAAAAAATCAAACTGCTATAATAAATGTCTTTTTTTCTTCGTTTTTTATTTACTTGTTAGGCTGCTACTGGTGGTTTCTGTTAACATGAATTTTTTTCTTAAAAAAAAAAATGTCAATAATTTTACTAGTTGCGCCAGTACATGGCCCATTTGTGTATTGTTTCTATGACTTGCGGGAAAAGTGCCCTGACGCTGTCGCTGATCAGAGTCTGGAAATAGCGCATAGCTTCCTCCTCAGACAAGTCGAGACGAAACCTGTCTTGCACCATGGCCACAACTTGGTCTGGAGCCACAGCTATATCCGGAATGTTGGAATGTGCCATTAGCGAAAACAGATTGAGAATAAGGTTCGAAGACTTGCGCAGAATGCTAAATGCGACAAAGCAGTGCGATTTGAACCGCTGATACAAGAGAGAGTCCATGCCTCCCATTGCCTCGACCATCTCCTTGCATAGCTTCATGGGCGGCGGGAATGGCTTTGGGTCTCTGCCCAGGATATAGCCATAGTCAACATGGAACAGATGTCCCTGGGGAGTCAAAAGTAGATTGTCCAAATGACGGTCACCGACGCCCAGCAAATAGGTAATCACGCAGTAGCCTGCACAGCTCTTGACATAGGTCTCCATTGCATCCGCTGATACACCGTATGTTCCATCGGGATCAGGGCTTGTCTTGCGCAGGTATGCCAGAATGCTATTATTGTTTTCTGCAAGGATGGCAGCTAGCGACTGCGATGGAATAAACTGCGAAAAGCCCTGGTCGACACGAGTTGCAAGCACATGGTAGGGCGTCAGTCTCAAGTCCAGGTTTTCTTTGCGCAGCAGACGGTCCATAAGCGTGATTATCTGGACGACCAGCTGGTCCTGGCGCATATCGTCGCCGATCTTAAAAATGACAGGATAAAGCTGACCATCGGTCTTGACAAAATGCAGGAACAGAGGCATCATCGTACTCTTGAACACTGATGCCTTGTCAGCCTGTACGCCAATGACTTCGACGCTTGGGTCCAAAGGAAGCGCAAGAGGCGCAAAGGACACAAGGTTGTTTTTCGGATCTGCCAGAACAGATCGCAGCCACTCGATCTTTCGCTGCCGAGGCTCCTTAAGTGTTTGAAGCTCTGAAGAAATACGAGCTAGATCAGATACCAGCTTGCTTTGACGTTCAAACATGGACTGGACCCGAGAGCCGTTTTCTGCGTTTGATAGCGCATTGACATACTGGAAAACAACTTTGCCATATGCTTTGCCCGTTTTGCGGTCGTCGCACTCAACCATAAGATACCAGTAGAAAAAGTTGCCCAGCGTCTGGTTTTTCAGAGCTCGCTCGATTAGAAAGCCTGCAAGACTGGACTCAAACGAGCTAGTCACTGTCACATTTGCTGTAGAGGCAGCAGGAGTAGAAGCATTATTATTATTAGTATTAATAGTAGCAGTCGCCTCTACACCCTGCGCCATGGCCGGATTCAGATACTCGAATTTGATGGCCTGCACAAGCTGCAGCAGATAAAGCACAAGCTCGTCGTCATTGGCCTTGCGAAGCCGCGTCACAGCATAGCTGCGCACCGACTGTGCGGTGAAATCCGTGCCAAGCAGCTCCAGGGCGTCGTCAACCGATATCTCGTCCCACTCCGAGAGCAGCGCAGTCGCCTGCTTTGCCTCGATAGGATCGTTCCAATCGACGCATCGCACAAACTTTGTCAGCGCGCGCTTGTTTGTCGACAAGTAAAACCTGAATTTCCAAATAAGGTTCTTCTCGCTGTCAGCCAACTCCTGGCCCGGAGGATATCTCAGAATAGTGTTTAGCTGGTCCCTGATGGTCGCGTTGGGCTTGAGCTCGCGGTCAAGCGACCCGCTCCTGTATCCGCGAAGAAGTCGCCGATGCTTGCTTTCAGCTGGATTGTCGCGGTACATCTCTGGATCAAAAACCAAGCAGTACTTTGGATCCCGCGGCTTCAGAACCAAAGGATCGTCTAGCCTGGGCTCTCCAAAGACAACAGCAAAGTCAAACTTGGGAAACGTAATGTGGATGTATAAATCTTCTGAGAGAATTCGCTCTTTAGCCTCGATTTCTGAGACCTTTTCCAATGCCAAAGCGTCAAGCCAGTCAACATGCTGGATATCGCTGTCCTCGTATCTGCGTCTTACTTCAAAAAGCCGGTCAGACTCAAGTCCTCGACAATGACCGCTGTCAGAATGCTCCTGAGAATTGCCGCTCGAGCCATATTCTTGCGATAGGCAGAGTCGCTGTTTTCCTTGCACTAGCTCGCTGTCAGGCTGAAAAAGCCTGATTTCGCAGGCGCCTAGCTGCCTGACCTTCCACAGACCACTCATCTCCCATAGAACTATGGAAACGCGCGCATCAATGGCAAGCTCCGAGAATTTGGTCGGAAACCGAATCCACTCAAACCACTCGAATCTGTCATCTACACGGTGGTACTTTGTCTGCAACGGCAGCGACATCGGGATACCTGAGCTCTCAAGCTGCACGGTTACGAACAGCAGAGGTAAGCCGTTTTCGTCGGTGTCCAGGCTTGCGCAGTCATCTGGAAGGCTGAATGCCAGTCCGTCAAGCCGCAGTCGGTCCTCGAGGTTGTACTGGCCAAAAACACTTGGCTTGCGCTCTCCCTTGCCCCACAGATTGTCTATGCGAACAGATACAAACTCGTTGATATCCTTTGACTCGCAGAAGCTAAAGTCCACAAACTGCTCTCTGGACCCACTGCCAACGCCGACACCGACACCACTATTACTACTGCCATTGCCAACCGCGCTATAGCTCATGCTTTAGAAATTAAGGAAAGCAACGGTAATTAAAAACAAAAAAAAATTATAAAAAGTACAGATAAAAAAATACAAATAATGCTCAAATAAAGCCTTAAAAAAAAGAAAAGTAAAAATGCACTTTTTTATTTCAGGGCTTTTTTTGTGTTTCATAGACAAGCGCAAATGGGATACAAAACGTCACACGACGCGTGCTTTTCAACAGAATCAGCATGAATGCAAAAAAAAACAGCCAAATCAAGAATAGTATTTTTTTCGTGTTGTTTGGCTGTCATCTTTTTTGTTTTCACCACTTTTTATCTCCGCTTCTTATTTTTCATTCTAGTCATTTTCAAATATATTATGTGGAGCGACGAGGTTTATTTTGAGGACGACGAGGCAGCGATGGCTGCATATAGAGCTGCTGTAGACGAGGCGGGTAGCGCGAGCAACAACAACAACAGCAACGACGACGACGACGACGAAAACGACGATGACAGTGACAACGACTTTATTCCTGAGAAACCAAGTCGCCGCAGCGCCAAAACCAAGTCGCGACGCGAGCTGCCGCCAAAAAGCAAAAAGATCAGCAGCGTGCCACGCAAGGCTTCTTTGACCAAACCACGCAAGCCTCGCGCAACTGCTGTGTCGCGCTCATCGAGCCCAGCGCCAATAGCTGCAGCGCTAAAGACCGCCGACAACACGGATGAGGATGGCGACATCGACGTCGATATAGACATCGAAGGCTTGAACGACAGCAGTCTGACAGCAATGCCCACGCCCGATATTGGGAAGCTCTCTATGTCAGCTGCTAGTGGTGCTGACGAAAGCAGCTCTCCATCAACCATGCTTGAGTCTCTGCGAGAGCGCGAGCAGAACATTAGTGAGCGCATTTTGCAGCTCGAAAGGGAGATTGCAGATTTAGAAAAGAAATGCGGTGTCGAAGGCGCAACAGAGACAAAGGCAAAGACCACAGAGATCGACTTGAGCGAGTTCAAAGCGCCCGAGTGGTCTGTGCCCATTCGTGCAAACGTGATGAACTTTGACTGGGAGAAATTGGCCAGCGCCTGCCAGTTCGACGTGATCCTGATGGACCCGCCATGGCAGCTGGCATCGCAGGCGCCTACTAGAGGCGTAGCCATTGCCTATCAGCAGCTTCCCGACGTGTGCATCGAGTCACTGCCCATCCAGCTGCTGCAGACCAGCGGCTTTATCTTTATCTGGGTCATCAACAACAAGTACACAAAGGCGTTCCAGCTGATGAAGCAATGGGGCTACACTTATGTCGACGACATTGCATGGGTCAAGCAGACTGTCAACCGCAGAATGGCGAAGGGTCATGGCTACTATCTGCAGCATGCAAAGGAGACCTGTCTGGTCGGGAAGAAGGGCGCTGATCCACCAAATCTGCAAAGATCGGTTGCGTCGGATGTCATCTTTTCGGAGCGCCGGGGCCAGAGCCAGAAGCCCGAAGAGATGTACGAGATCATCGAGCAGCTGATCCCTGGCGGCAGATACCTCGAGATCTTTGGTCGCAAGAACAATCTCCGCGACTACTGGGTCACCATTGGAAACGAGCTATGAGCGAGAGGAGATTCTCAGAAGTCAGAAACACCAGGCAATGTCAGTGCCGGATTAGATCGCGCTCGAATCATTGAGATAGATCCACAATTTCATTTTCTTGGTTTACTTTCGCGTAATAAAAACTAAGGCAATTTTTTTCTAACAAAACATTTGGATAATAGAGTCGTTTCATTCGACATTGTTGTCTTTATTTAGTGTATATACACATGCTGAGGAAACAAATAAAACGCTGCGAACGAAAGCGGGAACGGGCACAAAAGAAAAAAATCTTACTCCTCGTCCTCGGACTCCTGCTCCTCCTCCTGGTTGGAGATGTTGAAGTACTTGAGCTCGTAGGTGTCCTTGGTGGTCGACACAACACGCAGCCAGTCACGCAGGTTGTTCTTCTTGAGGAACTTCTTGGTGAGGTACTTGAGGTAGCGCTTGGAGAAGTCAATCGAGACCTCGACAATCACGGCGTAGTCGCCATCGCGGATGATGGTGACCGACTCGCCCAGATTGTTGGTGCGGCCCTGGACCTTGATGCGGTCGTGCAGGAACTTCTCGAAGGCAGCAACATCGAAGATCTTGTCGAGGGCAGGGGCCGAGACAACGATAACGTAGCGGCTGGGGCGCTTGGACTTGGGAGCGGTCTTGACAGGGGCCATTGCAGAAAAAAGAAAGCTGAATTTCGGTTTTTTTTGTACCTCGAACAAATGAGCGCTAAAAAAAGGAGGAAACTTGAAGAAGGAAAAAGTATGTCTCTACCTATGTCTTCAGAAAAAATATTATATTTTGAAGAAAGTGCAGGAAAAAGAAGGTCTCATATCTATGTGGGCATCAAAGTCCCTACTAAATACTGTCTCTGAAGAGCAATAAATAACGCTTGAAAATTTTTTGGCAAACCGCTTGGTGCGAAATCAATTCAAGCTATATGAAAAAAATTTAGCGGTTGCCAGAGACTGGGCTGATGACCAACTGTTTTGTCACGTGTAAAAGTGTAGGGTATTTTTTAGTTAAATGGGATGTGATTGGCTGCTTTTTTTGTTAGCTATATTGTTGCTCTGCTTTTTTTTTTAACGAGTGACGACAGCAGCTCTCAATGTGCTTTGTACTCATGCCGTAGTGGTCTTGGCTGGACTACATGTTGTGTTTTTTTATTCTTTTTTGCTTACTTTTCTTTTTTTCTAATTTTATTTCCTTCTAATGGCCGAATCGCAAACCGCTTCGGCAGGTCACTCGGCTGACCCTAACGTGGTCCTGACCGCGATATACTTTTCGACCATAGCCGCTATTATAATCGGAACCGTGATTTACTTTTTCGTGGTTGCCCGAATATCAGACCCAGAAGTCCGGCTGCTGGAGCTGATCACGACTCAGAGGGAAGTCCAGCATCTCATAGACAATCTGTCTGGCCAGTTCAAAAACTTTTTTCTGCTTCCCATTTGCTGGCGAGCGATGAAGCCATACTACACACACCATACGCTGTCGTGGCTGTTTATTCTTTCGCTGATCGCCTCTGTCGTAGTGCTTATTGTCTCTTTAGCATTGGACTTGCCCCAGGTGATCCGAATCAGCACATTTACTTTTTTTGCATCGCTTAATGCGCTGTTTATGACACGACAGCATCTGTACTATATCCGACGCACGTACCTGACATACGATGCAGAGCATTATCTGGTTTTAGACACGACCAGCTTTGACAGCTTTGAATGGTCTGTCTTTAACGTTATCCAGATAGGCATCCTTGTTTTAGAGTTTCTCCAGCTTTTGTCGTTTCCGATTCGAGATCTCTTGGACGCCATTCATCTGAGCAACAAACAGGGAATGATCGACGACAGTGGCTCTGACACGGCAAACTTTATAATTGGAATAATCACTCTGTTTGCCAACCTCGACAGCAAGTTCTATGTGATTCAGCTATGGTTCCTAGTTGCAGTCATTACCTGCATTTTTATAGTCATGAGCGTTATTCATATGTATAATGCGTGGTGGCCACACAAGCCCTTTGCCTTGTATTGGGTCAAGTATCTTTTGCCACTTGCTAATTTGCTCTATCTGCCGATGCTTGTTATGCTTATTGGCTCTGCCTCTTGTCTATCCAAAATTGGGACCGAGGACTACAAAGACGCATCCTCGGGACTGCTGCGCTGCAGCAACCCCATGATAGTCAAGCCCCTGTATCTAGCAGTTACTTTGGTAGCATATACCGCTGGATACGTGATCCTCACGACGTTTGTCACATCTTTTGACCGAATCCCGATCAAGGGCGAGATACACTACAAGTCACAGGGCGTGGCTTTTCTCAAAAACATGAGCATGCTGCTGTCTATTGACTTCCTGCTGGTCGCAAACTCGTTTAAGCATATCCGCAGCATACTCTCGCTGATAATTGTTCTGTCCATGGTATGCTTCAATATTAGCACACAGCCTTGCTTTGTCAGTCAGATAAACTACTGGCGCTCGTTTGGGTTCTGTGGTATTCTGTGGGTAGCTTTGATAGTTACTATGCTAACCAATGAGACCGACACTTTTCCTAGAATCAGCCCAGGTGGCATTGCTAGTTTACTGGCCGTTGGCTTTGTCGCTATATTTGCTTTGTTTGTCGCTGTTAAGCGGCTCAACAGGGATTCAAGCAGTAAAAATGATGCTTCTACTAGCGAGCAGCGAGGTCTAGTTGATCCATCTAATGGAGACAATTAGGAGAATAATTGTGATCGGATGTCTCAGCCTGCAGATGGTTTTTTTTGCATTTACTGGCTCTGTAGCCGGTGCAAGTGTTCAGAATGCTTGAAAGTAAAAAATATTATCTAGTGCATCTTTTTATTTATTTATTTATTCATTTATTTTAATTTGCCATATTTTGTAATTTTATATTTATTTATATTTATGTTGTCCATAACCTAATAAATTAAAAAATGTATTTTTGTTGAATTTTATATTGGCAAAAAAAACATTTAGTGTAAATTTTTTACGCACTATATATTCATATAATGTTTGCTTTGTTTTTTACAGTCACTAAATTACTTCCCAAAAATAATATGAACGGCAACGGCATGTTGCAGCGGTCAACAGATTCAGGGAGAATAAAGAATATACAGACAGAAACATGTGCAGAAACCACACCTGTGATGCAATATAAAAACGGCAATTTATTCCTCAATTTGCTAATCAAGCCAGGCGCCCAAACAAACAGCGTGACTGCAATCACTACAGAGGCAATACATATGCGAATATCTGCCGCACCTCGAGATGGCGAAGCAAATAAACATGTAGTTGCTTTTATTTCAAAGCTTTTGGGGATGCCCAAATCAAGTATCAAGTTGGTAACGGGGCATAAGTCCCGGACAAAGGTTGTCAGACTTTTGCAAGAAGCTTCTGCTCAAAATGTATTAAGTATATTGCAATCTCATGTCGATGCTAAGTAATAGTCGACTTATGATGACTGTATATGCTCACCGAAAAAAAAGGATTTTTTTGTTTTGTTATTTTTTTGGTTGCCGAATGGATAGAAAATATCAGTAAAAGTTTGGAAATAAACTTGGATTTTTTTTGCATTTTTGTTATATATATGGTGATATATTATATTTTTTTGAATAATATGAATCGAGGCTTGGTTCATCAACTGAATGGTTAATCAACAAATAGAATGCCTTGAGAAAAAAGTAACGAAACTGTGGAATAAAAATATTATATCACTTTTTTTTTCTCAATTGATATTATTAGTATTGCTTTCTTCTAGTACTAGCTTATGAGTTGAACGACTATTACGTGACTCCGCCACATTTAAATTCAGTGTTACTTTTTCTTGAGAATTATGAAATAAATAACTGAATATAATTAGCTATATATTTTTTATTATTTTATTGTTGGGGTTTGCAAGTGGTTAATATTTGCGCTTAACTAAAAAAATTGGTTACTAAATAAAGTATAAAATATGTGAGGCTTGAATACATATACATGTGATGCAAGAAAAGAAAAGAAAAGAAATAAAGGATGAACTAAAATTAAAGCTAAAATATATAGGTTAAAATTGAGATATACTAGCAAGTTTATATGCTAGCCAAAATATAAACAGGAATATTATTACAATACCCACTTGTTTGGCTTTGGTACTCTTTTTTGTCACATATACGCTATTACAATAATCTTATATATATAATTATAATTATAATTATATATATATAACATAGCATTCTAAAGTTTCAAATAACAATATTTTTATTTTATTTTTAGAAAAAATTATAATATCTTTCTCGTTAAAGGCATAGGCCAATTCAATCGTTCTAAAAAATTATATTTAATTTTTAAGTATTTTATGACTTTATTGAATTCTATACGCTTTTTGAATGTCTTTAGCCGCGTAAACCAGAGAGCCAGCTCAACAGGTACGTTTGTAAATATGCCATTGCAAAACTTAGTCGAACCATTAGAAAACAGCCAAGCAAATAGTGAGATACAGGAACTAGACATGCTTGATGGTCCGCGACACACCGTTGGCAGAGCAATTCCAAGCGTGGCCAATTTTATCGATGACCACAGCGTTTCAGATCAGGAAAACAGTCGTTTTATGCCGCTTTCCTATCGGCGAACCAATACTGCAGCAGAAAATAGCAGGTGGCGGCCAAGACTGAGTAATGGAAAACCTATAAGGAAACCTCAATGGCTGCGTCTTCCATGGAGCCGCATAGCGCTGGATAGCGATGGGCCTATGCCCAAATGGATGCCCTATACAGTTGTGTTGGTCTTATCCATATCGTATTTTCTGGCATTTTTGGACCAGACGATTCTGTCGACGCTGACACCAAGGGTGCCCAATGACCAGGAGGAGCTTTTCCAGACATCCTGGGTGACAGCATCATACCTGGCATCACTGAATGCGTTTATGCTTTTTTATGGCAAGGTGGCAGCGATATTTGGGCCTTTGCCGATACTGATTATCGCGCTGCTGATATTTCTCTGTGGCTCGGTGCTGACAGCGGCGTCAACCACAATGGTGTGGCTGATCCTGGCGCGTGCTTTAGCTGGGCTTGGTGCAGCAGGATTAATTTCAGTGACGCAGATTATTACTGCATCAGTCAGCCCGCTTCATGAGCGCGGCAGATACATGGGTATCCTCGGAGCAGTATTTGGCCTGAGCACGACAATCGGGCCGCTTGTCGGTGGGTTGATGGCGGACAACTGGACATGGCGCATATCTTTTTATATCAACATTCCACTGGTCAGCATCTCGGTCATAACGATACTTCTTTTGGTGCGCTCTGACGGTCGGCATGCAGAGACTTTTTCCGAGAAAATCGCTCGTGTGGATTTCTTCGGCGCGCTGATGCTTGTCACCGGGCTTATGCTCCTACTACTTGGATTAAACTGGGGCGGACGTGTCTATCCGTGGGTATCCCCAGTGGTGATTATCTGCATCAGCGTCGGGCTCTTGCTTCTGTGCGTTTTTGTGTTTGTCGAGGGAAAGCTGGTGCTCGAGCCAATAATTGATCCTCGGATCCTGCGCTACCGCAACGTGGCCTTGTGTATATTTGCCGAGGTGTGCGTGGGAGCCGTATTCCTCAACACCACGTTTAACCTGCCTGTGTACTACTCGTTTACGCAAAACAGCAGCGCGTCCGAGTCGGGCGTGCGGATGGTCCCGCTTGCATGCGGTGTCGTGGTGTCGTCGATCTTGTCTGGCTGGCTGATTGCCATTTTCAGCGTCTATCGGCTGGTCGCTTGTGCTGGCACAGTGATCATGACCCTGGGCGCCGGGCTACTCTGTCTGTTTGACGGACACATCGGCATTGGCGCACAGGCGCCGATTCTAGTGATTCTGGGGTCGGGCATAGGGTGCTGTATCCAGGCGCTTCTGCTGACAGCGCAGGCGACCATCTGCTCCGACGATTTGGCAATAACCACAGCGCTAGTAACTTTTTCGCAGATGATCGGCGGCATCATGGGCATGGCATTCGGCAGCATCGTCTCGGAAAGCAGCACCAAGCATTATCTGGACCGGGTCATCGATATGAATCCAAAGTACGCGACAGATATTATAAAGGCACAGAACGATGCCAACGAGGTATGGTCGATCAATATTCCCCATGAGATCCAGCAGAGCATCATTGCTGCGTATGCAAAGGGTCTGCAGCATAGCTTTGTACTGATCACATGTCTGGCGGCGCTGGCTATGGTATTTGCTGCGTGTTTGCAGAGCGTTTCGCAGCATAAGCCGCCGCCCACGCCGTTGCATGAAGATGGCTCGATGCGACGCAGAAATAATCAGCAGCACTGCTATCATAGGCACTTTGAGATGGGCAGCGCTGGGTCGTATCCGAGGCACGGGTTTGATCTGCATCGCTCTGATCAGGACGAAGCCACGCTGGCGTGGTAGGCTCAAAAAGTAAAACTGATGTCAGAAATGCCACATGTGCATGCGATTCCCGTAGAAAAATATTTAAAAGATTCATTTTGCATGATGGTTTCTGATTGAGTCGACTTGATTATACAGGTTGGCTTGTGCACAAACTCGGAAAAAAGAAGAAATAAAAGAATGCACTGCTGCTCTGTCGTGATATCTCGTTTGTATCAAACAATTTTTCATGAGATACAAGCGATTTTCAATGATGATTCACACCTTTAAGTTTCTTTTTTTTTTGTAGTTGTTTCAAAGGTCTTCTGATCGTGTGGAGAACAGGAAAAGTAAAAAAATGGTGGAATAAAAAGGGTCGCTATTTTTTTTTTAAAACGCGAACATTTTGCTCCCTTTCTTCCTTGTACCCGTCGTGTTTGAATTTCATCCATTTATAACTTTATATATTATTATTTCTACCTGTACTCAAAAAACATCTCATCAGCGCACAAGAATAACCCACACATTACAACTCAATTTTAGCCAACCAAAGTGCACACAGAAATAAAATGGACGTTTTTCCGACGCGCATAGCCGATCCCTCGCTGGACAATAGTCCGAGCAGCAACAATAGCGCCAGCGGCAGGGAAATGCTGGCAACAGCGGCGCAGGAAACGGCCATCCAGGTGGCAACCACGATTATCCACCAGCATGAGGTGATAGCCAGGCTTTCGCGATACCGAAGCCACTATGAGGCAGAGATTGTCAGGCAGAACGAGCGCATGGCCGATATCGAGCGGGCCCTGGCTAACTTTGGGCGGCATGGCGAGGCTAGCGATAGCAGGCGCAGGGCAATGGAGGTACTGGGTGCGTCGCTGGACGACGCTAAGAAGAGTTTGTTTGATGCTAGGCTGGCCAAGGCAAGGCTGGAACTGGAGATCAGCCAGTGGGCTGTGCGTGTCTCTGGCGCAGAAGCCAAAAACAGCAACAACAATAACTAGCATATTACACTACAGCCACAGCTTGGGGCAGAAATCATGCATAATTTTTGAAAAAAAATTGGTCTTCTATCAAGATCGGTCTTCAGTCTTTGAATCTTTGGAATCTTTGCTCACTGGTTTATAGTTTTTAAATACTCGTCTTCATATATTTTTGCTTATTTTTCAGTACTTTATTAAGAAATTAAAATAAAATTGCTAAAAAAATTACTAAAAAAAGTTACTGCCAGCGATGCCTGCTTGTTCTGTTCTGTGCCGTTTTTCTATTACAGGAATCGCTAATGTATATATTTGCTCCATGGAGCCAGCTCTTGTTGAAACTTGAGGAACAAACTTCGGGTCCTGTAGATATGCGTTTGAAAGATTTGTTTGTAGCGTTTAAAAAAATAACCGTTCATGCTGGTGCCGATACTCGAAGCAGCGCATTTTCTGTCTGTCTTGTTTATAGCTTGCTCATTTTAATGCTTACAACATTTTTGTGGGGTTTTTTTTGCCGTAGTGTGACAATGTATTTCTTCTCTTTTTTAGCTTTATCGTGTAAGAATGTAATTTTAAAAATCTCGTATCAAATACTCCTTGATGTTATGTGAAAAAGAATTTTTTTAGTAGGACATGGCTCACTGGCTGCTAGTGTCTGCTTTTGCTTCTATGCTTGTTTGAATAGCATTGTCATTCTGTCGCAAGGAGCCTCTGTTGCTCATGATTGTTGAGCGCACTGCAGACAAGGCAGAAGAAGCAGCACGCTTATATCTATTTTTGTCGACGGAATACTCGCACAGCATTTCCTCATCGGGAGTCTCGATCTGGTACGGGTCGTCGTCAACAGGCACAGCATATCTGTTGTCTACTCCTGTTGCATTTGGGGCCGAATGTCTGGCAGACTGCGGGATGCGGCTTGGATATGGGCGATCCGACATAACAGAATGATTGAGGATTGAGGGGAAATATGTGCGGTAGCTGAACCATCCGATAAATGCGCCCATGAGCGAGCCCGCAAGCACGTCCTGCCAGTGGTGATGATAATCAGCGGTGCGCGAGATGGCAATGAGAGATGCACAAAACAACGGGATGTAGAACGCCAGGGTCTTGTATGCATGGCCCCTCTGGTCGTTGTAGCGCAGATGCGAGGCCAGATACAGCGCCGCAAACGTTAAACCGCAGAACGACAGGGACGCGTGGCCCGAAGGAAACGAGCGCATGCCCTCGTGGAGATAGTCCAGGTCAGTCTGCGTGCACACGCGATAGTCGACTAGCTTGAGCGGCGGGTCCTCGGTGATACTGGGCTGGCATCTGTCGATGAAGTCTGGGCGCGGCCTGCCCACTGCGTTTTTCAGAATATTCGTAGCCACGTTGTTAAGTCCCATGGCGATGAAAATGCCCAGAACGGTGCAGTGGAAGTCGTGCCAGTTGCGTCGGCGGAATACCAGAAACACTAGGGCGCTAATTACTGGCGCGCCGTAGCCGACTAGGGGCGGCACAAAGTCGGGCACGTAGCTGTAGTGGTTCGAGTACCGGATCGACCGGTCGCTCAGAGAGAACTCGCGGTGCCGTGGGCCAAGCATGCCAAACAGACCGCCGGCTAGATTGACTAGCACGAGGATTATCCAATCGGGGATGTATGTCTTGATCAGTCGCCAGCGTCGCTGCTTTTCCTGCTTGGACGCGACAAAAAGTCGTCTGATATCTGCCCTGGTCGGCAGGCTGAATCCAAGTGTGCTGTCGTTGCTAGTCTTGATCGAAGAATCAGCAATGTCAATGGTAATGGATGTGGCGGTAGCAGTAGCTGCCGGGTCTTGCTGGCTTTTCTCCATAGCAGCGAGACAGAGTTGTAGCGATTGCGGCAGAAAATAAAGCTTTGCTGATTTAAAAAGAGAATGGCAGAGAAATAGAGAGATACAAAAGCTGATGTTGATGAAAGCAAAGATTTGTGGTATTGATAGAAAGGTTGTTTATAAGAGGCACGGAGAAGACGCATTAGATTTATACCACTCTAAGCTGCATGTCCTCCTGTTCCTTTGTTCCGTAGAGATGGCGATCTAATCACAAGACTCGCTGACAAGCAGCAGCAGAGTGTGGTAAGATTGATGCGCCGAGATAGGCTTACATCCATTAGCTTATGCAATATGAAAAAATCATGGCTATTCGTAATGCGTAATAAGCGAAGAAATGGCTGAATATAGCATTTCTAAGGCTGACAAAAAAACGATTAGAGCGCATTTGTCAGAGCAGGAGACTGGGATATTCTTCAAAAAGCCGGTTTTTGAGGACGATCGCAATGCCACAATCATGCTTGGTTCTGGATTCTACTACAGCATTCGGCCAGCAGTGCTTATTTTTTTTCGCTCCAAATCAGGCAAGCAACTCCCGCCAAGTTGGACTAGCTCGACTTGATTTGGTTTACTACATTGCACAAAAAAAATTTTTGCTGTTTCTCGCGCGTCGCACAGAAAGTGAATGATAGGCAGAAAAAGAAAGGGATCGCAGAGACCCTGAGCAACTTTGACTGCCAATCCGTGTCTGTAAAAGGCGCACAAGCATAATGACAGGCTGCCTTCTGGGATGCAACATGTCGCATATAAATAAACGCTCTTTTATGTTCTGTCTGCTTTAGGTAGAAGCTATCCTCTGCGCAGTTTCCGAGTAGCAGTAACTCTCTGCTCCTCTTTCTTTCTTTCTTTTTCTTCCACACTTTTCTGCCACTTTATACATTTGTATTCGGAATGTTTTACAGGTGATAGAAATCATTACTAACTTGTTGAAAAATTTTGGCTTTGAAAAAAAAAATTTCTTGACGAAAAAATACTATAAAAACGCCGCAGTCCCAAGGTGCCCTTGACATGTCTTTTGGGCCTCCAAGCATATTGAACTAAATTTTTTTATTTCCGACACATAGACGTCTCTATAGAACAATGGCAGCATCCCAGATAAAGGTAGGCTCAAGGTGCGGTAGTACCGCGGGAGGCGTGGGCGTAGATGTAGGTGGTGCTCCGAGAAAGCTTAGCAGCCTGAGTAGCCTGCCGAAACGTGCAAAGGCAACGCGTATAGCCATGGGCCGACACCTGTGCGTCACCGAGCCGGTTCCCTGGCAAGAGGTCAAGAACGCCATCGACAGCGAGGACGTCGAGCCACTGGGACGCAGTGTCGAAATGCAGACCATATACCAGAAATATGTCGCGCATGTCAATGCCGAGTACGGCTCCGTGGCGAGCTACCTGATGCAGCATGCGCTGGCGGACTTCATCGGCCAGGGTTTGTCGGCCAACGAAGACGAAAACTTTTTGTTCTGGATCAACGAGTTTCCGTATTCATTGGGCGATGGCGTCGAGCACTGGGTGCTCTGGAGCCGCAGACAACTGCAGCCGGGGTTTGTGCCACCTGAGACAGCGGTACGTGTTATCAAGGCCAAGTTTGGAAATAGCGCGGAGTGGAGATATTTTGTCAACGCTGTTGCCAAGCAGAGCGTGCCCCAGCTCAGCCATGCCCATGTGCTTGTCAAGCGAGCGCAGGCTTCTATAGAGTCGTTGTCTTAGGCAAGACAGCTGCGGATTAACAACAAGGACTGGGATGTAATGAAAAATTGTATTTAAACATAAAAAAGCAACATTTGCTCAATAAACATATAAACAAATGTAACAAAAGAGCCCATTTGCGTGACATAATCGGCAACAACAAGCAAACGGTCCCATTGCCGCACAATGCAGCAGTAGTAACCGGCTCGAGCCAGGCAAGCAGCTTCTTCTGGGGCATGCAGACCATGTTCATATGGAGAAAAGATTTGTGGGGAGGCAGTAAGTAGCTTTGTTCTGGCCACACTCTCTTTCACCTTAATCGGAACAAAGGCAAAGCGCCGGAGCCCCAGGTAGTTCAGATGTGGCACAACACCCGCAGATGGCCTGTTTGCGGCGGAGAGGCGCGAGCCAAAAAACCGAATGTAAATGCAAATGTGCGTGGTCCGCAAGATTAAAGCGGCTAGCTGATCATCATCATCATTGTTATCAGCAATGTGGTCTGGTTCTGACAAAAAAAAACGAGGAAGACGTGGAGAAGTGATCCATTTAGGTATATGCGGAGTGCGGTGCCAGAGTGTGAGAGCTCTTTTTCATCGGCCCCTTGCCTTTGGCATGCATCAGATGTGCAGCGGGCTGCATGAGATTTTGTGTTGGCCACAGGCAGACAACCTGCTCATTCATGCACGGTGCCAGCAGCTGGGCAGCGCCAAACAATAGACAGAAATAAAAGAGGGGAGATGTGTGCCTTGGTTGGACAAGCAAAATAGGGAGTGGGAATGCAGCTGCAGAAAAACAAGGGCTTGCTAGAGCTTAATTGTCTTTTTTTGCATTTCCCGTTTTCAGCCCAGTGTCCGGGATGAAGAAAAACAAAAGCTTGTTATATACGCCACAATGGCCGAAGGTGCTATTCGCATTTAACAAAGCAGCCGAGCTGGAACATTTGTTTTTTATTTTTATTTTTTATTTTGCAAGAAATATTCTTTCTTCTTCCTGTCCTGCTCTTTTACATCTGCCTCCCCCTTCTTCGTTTGTTGTCTCAGCTTTCAGATAATATAAAAAGTTCTTGTTGAAGCATCATTTGGGTCGCCACAAGCACCGGCTCTAGTTTTCAAAACGATTTTCTTGCCTGTTTGCTATTGTTCTTTTTTTTGCGTGTGTGTCAAATATTATAGCTTTCTTCGTCCATTTCGCCATATATACCAGCGCCGACCTTTTTGGGCTTTCTATTTTGTCCTATTTCTCCCTATCGAAACACTATTGTTCTGCTATTTTCGCCTTTTATCTGCAATCTTGTCTCTTTAACATTTCGCTGTCTTTTATTTTTCATTTCTTTGCCTAGTTTTTGTACTTTTACCAACCATTGCTCCACCACTTGCATACCTCAAAATAATCATTTCTCTTCTCTTTGCTCTTTTCGCTTGGCAATAACAGACAAACAGACAAAATCACCACGCTGAGACGCATATATATATATAGGCCATGATGCTCAGACTCAAGCGCTTGCTGATATGGTGCACTAGACACAGATCCGCCACACAGAGCCGCAGGCGGCAGCAGAGTCGGCGGAATCAAGAAAATAGTGGCGATAGTCGTCAGAGTCAACAGCGGCAGCGGGTGGGCGGGAGGCTGTTTGGGCGGAGGGCGGCAGTATCGATGGACGAGCCACGCAGGCGCAATAGCAGCAGCAGCAATAGCAGCAGCGATAACATGTCTACAGAGACGCTGGTGGACGAAAAGCATCGGGCGCGGGCGTTCAGCGATCCAGCGATATCCGAGTATCAGCACATCTACTCGTACTATCCGTGGTCGGAGTCTGAACACGAGGAAATCCTTAGCCGAAGCCCCCCGCCGCTGCGGCCGCACTATGCCACGTTCCCTTCGCTGGTTGAAATGGGAGGCTTTCTGTCTATTTAACGCCTGCATGCCGACAATTAGCACTAATAAAAATTTCATTGTTCAAAACCCAACAAATTGCTAAACCATAAAAAAACAAGGTGTCAATCTGTCGTATCTGTCCCTGAACAATTAAACAAAATACTGAACAACAGAAAGCGTCAATTTTATATTTTTTTAATTGCCAAGCCATTCCAGCGTTGCGCACACCCTATTTCTCTCCTTGCTTTCTAAATGTCTCATTTTCCCTGCTGCGACGCTATCAGGTTCAGCGCACTTCCTGCCTTGAACCAGCCGATCTGGTCGGCGCTCATCGTGTGGTGGCACTGGATGCGGTGCGTCTCGACAGTCTCGCCGTCGCGCACGCGGTCGACGGCCAGAGTGACCACGGGCTCTGATTCACTGATCGAAGTGACGCCCTCGGTGCGGATCACCAGCTCGTGCGGGTCACTGGTAAACAAAAAGTAGTCCTCATCGGGACGCGCAAAAACAAGCGGCAGCACGCCCTGCTTCTTGAGGTTGGTCTCGTGGATGCGCGCAAACGACCGTGCAACGACCATGTTGCAGCCCAAGAAGCGCGGCTGCATCGCGGCATGCTCGCGCGCAGAGCCCTCGCCGTAGTTGTAGTCAGCAATGACCGCCCACGGCACACCCGCGTTCTTGTACGCAGTTGCCACATCGGGAATCGTGCCCTCTGCGGGCTCAAGCCCAGGCACTGCGTTACGCACCTTGTTGACGGCGCCGTCCATCGCCGCGTTGGCCGCACCAATCAGCGTGTTGCGTGCCAGGTTCTCCAGATGGCCCTTGTACTTGAGCCACTTGCCAGCTGCAGAGATGTGGTCCGTCGTGCACTTGCCCTGCACAGTGACCAGCACGCGCGTATTGGTAAACTCGCGACCGTCCCAGGGCACAAACGCTGCCAGTGGCTGCAGACGCGTCGATTTGGCCGAGATCGGAATCTCCTGCTCGGGCCGGTGCTCCAAAAGCGGCCTGTACTCGGCCCGCCCATTAGCATAACCGTCGGCGGGCAGCTCGCTGCCAACAGGCGGCTCGAGCTGGAACTCGTTGCCGTTGCTGTCGCGCAGCGAGTCGGTCGCCGGATTGAACGACAGACGGCCGCTCAGCGCTGCAGCAAGCACCATATCTGGCGACGCCAAAAAGTTGAGCGTGTTGGGGTTGCCGTCGTTGCGTGCGCGGAAGTTGCGGTTAAAGCTGGACACAATCGAGTTGTGCTCGCGACTCGGCGGCCGTGCTCCATCACGGTTCCACTGGCCGATGCAGGGCCCGCATGCGTTGGCCAGGATCTTTGCACCGACGGCCTCGAACGCCGCCTGGATGCCGTCACGCTCCATCGTGGCGCGGATCTGCTCGCTCCCGGGGCTCACCAGAAACTCCGTGCCCTCGGCCACACGCAGGCCGCGCGCTGACGCCTGGCGGGCAAGCGATGCGGCGCGTGACAAATCCTGGTACGACGAGTTCGTGCATGAGCCGATCAGAGCCGCGCTGACCTTGTCCGACCAGCCCTCGCGCTCAACGGCTTCGGCCATCTTGGATCTCGCGGTGTGCAGGTCGGGCGTGAATGGCCCGTTGTAGCCCGGCTCCAGTGATGCCAGGTCAATCTCGATCACCTCGTCGTAGTACTTGGCCGGGTCCAGAGCTACCTGCGCATCGGCGCTCAGATACGACGAGCGCTGGCTGTCGGCTGCATCGGCGATTTCTGCGCGCTGGGTCGCCCGCAGATACCGGCCCATTGACGGGCCGTAGGGGAACACCGACGTGGTAGCGCCGATCTCTGCGCCCATGTTGCAGATGGTGGCCATGCCGGTGCACGAAAGCGAGTCGACGCCATCGCCAAAGTACTCGACGACAAAGCCCGTGCCGCCACGCACCGACAGTTTGCCAGCCAGCGCCAGAATCACGTCCTTGGGGCTGGCCCACGGGCTGAGCTTTCCTCTTAGGCGCACGCCCATGACGCGGGGCGCCTTGAGCTCCCAGGGAATCGCTGCCATGGCATCCACAGCATCGGCGCCGCCCACGCCAATGGCCAGCATGCCCAGGCCGCCAGCATTGGGCGTGTGCGAGTCGGTGCCCAGCATCAGCGTGCCTGGCGCCGCATAGTTCTCCAGCACCAATTGATGAATGATGCCGCTACCGGGGCGCCAGAACGCAATCCCGTATTTCTGCGACGCCGCCTGCAGGAACTCGTAAATCTCCCTGCTTGTCTGCCAGCTACGCGCGACATCGGCATCGGCGCCCTCGAATGCCTCCACCAGATGGTCGCAGTGAATCGACGTCGGCACTGCCGTCTGCGCCATGCCCGAGAGCATAAACTGCAGAATCGCCATTTGTGCCGAGGCATCCTGCATGGCTACCCTGTCGGGAGATAATTTCAGGTAGCTCTCGCCCGCTACCGGCGCACTGGTCATGCTGGATACGTCGTGGAGATGCGCGAAGAGGATCTTTTGGGCGAGTGTCAGGGGCTTGTTTTCGAGGATCGTTGTGCGCGCCTTGCTTAAACGCTCGTTGAACAAAGCGTAGTTGGGCACTGAGGCACGCGCCTGGGGTCCGCTTAACGAGGGTGATGCTGCCGTGGCATATCTCCGGCCTATATTGCGGATCACTTGCTGCCGAAACATTGGGGACAAGAAAACAGAACAAGAAAATATTTTTGTTTGAGTAAAAAAAAGGAATTTAAATAAGAGATAAGATATTGACAGTCCCTTAAATAAAATGGAATTTCAGACACAAGCACCAGAGCCATATGAAAACCATAAAATTTGAGTGTAGAAATGCAGCTCGACTCGACTCGACTTGAAAAATTTTTGCATTGTAGCAAAAAAAAATCGAAGTGATATTTTGGCTTTCTGCATCTAAGCCTTCAGCGCTGTTTCTTCCTCTCCAGTTTTTTTCTTGCTTTTTACCGTATCCATCCCATTTTTTTAAATTTCGGTATCGCATCCATTACGAAAAAAAAATAACAATGGCCCCCAAGAAGGTAGCAGCTCTGCCCCACAACGTTCGCTCGTCGAAGGATTCGTCGAAGAAGACCGCCGACCCCCTGTTCGAGCGCCGTCCTCGCAAGTTCGGTATCGGCCAGGACATTCAGCCCAAGCGCGACCTTTCCCGCTTTGTCAAGTGGCCCAAGTATGTCCGCCTGCAGCGTCAGCGCAAGATCCTGCGCATGCGCCTGAAGGTGCCCCCAGCAATCAACCAGTTCTCCCAGACTCTCGACTGCAACACCGCCGTGCAGCTCTTCAAGCTCCTGTCCAAGTACCGTCCCGAGACCAAGCAGGAGAAGAAGACCCGCTTGAAGGCTCAGGCCGAGAAGATTGCCGCTGGCCAGCAGCCGGAGGCTACTGAGAAGCCTACTGTTGTCAAGTTTGGTATCAACCATATTACTCATCTGGTTGAGACTAAGAAGGCTAAGCTGGTTGTTATTGCTAACGACGTTGACCCTATTGAGGTAAAGCATCTTGTGTTATACCCATGATGGATTTTTTTGTCATTTGCAATTTTGCAGGCGAATTGTAAAAATATTCGGTTGTAATTTGCATTTGATTAGTACGTTTTTCCCTTCTCGATTCGCAAAACCACTTGCTCAATGAGTGCGTTTGTGGTTGTTGTCTGGGAATAACGTGCAATGACCCCCTTCCAAAAAAAATACTCCTCTTTACGCAAGATATTGTCCAGGCACTTAATGGTCTACTTTTTTTAGTAGACAATGTTGCTCTCGGTGCTGTCCATATGTCTTGTTGCTATTTTCCTTTCTGATGGGCTCTATATATTTTTATATTGGCTGTCGGGCTGGGGTTTAGCTGAAGAGTGTTGTTTTTTTATTATTCACTTGGTATATCTACGTATACAACGATATATTGCAGCGCTTGTTTCTTGCTTGATTGCAGTAGTTTGTTGGTGCGTATTGTTTTATCTCTGTGGACATCCGGGACTCTTTGCACGTTATTTCCTAACTAATGCAGCTCCGACGTACCAGGCAGCAGTGGCAGATTTCAATCAGCGAAGAGGAGGGGAAAAAGGTAAGCGCATTTTATTATATGTGATGTATTTTACTAATTTCGCAAAATTGCTCTCTTGTTGCATCTTTGTTTTTTTTTTTGTTTAGCTTGTTGTCTGGCTCCCTGCCCTCTGCCGCAAGATGGGTGTTCCCTACTGCATCGTCAAGGGCAAGGCTCGTCTGGGCACCGTTGTTCACCAGAAGACCGCCACTGCTCTGGCCCTTGTTGACATCAAGGACGAGGATAAGATGTCGCTGAACACTGTTGTCGAGGCTGTCAACGCCAACTTCATCAACAAGTCCGAGGAGATCCGTCGTACCTGGGGTGGTGGTATTCTGGGTGCCAAGTCCCGCGCCAAGATCGCCAAGCGCGAGGCTGCTGCTGCTCGCGAGGCCGCTATTGCCAAGACTGCCTAATTCGATCCAACGGCGGCTTGCTCTCGTCTCTTGCAGTAGTATTATCCACAATGATAAGAAGGTTAGGCTTTGCTCTATGCTTTGTTTCCTTGCTAATAAAAATTTTGTGGTCACTACCGATAAAAAAAAGTTCTTTAATCTTGTAATATCATGTCTTGTTTCCTTTAATTGTTTCAACAAAGTAATTTTTCATTCAAGAAAAGAAGAGAAAACAATATACTAGTCAGCTGCTCATGTTATGACAGATCGAATCCGGAACCGGACTCTATGGCTAGCAGCAGCTTTTCGTGCAGGATCTCGCGTGAGCTGTACACAGGCAGCTTGAGCAGATTGACACATGTCGATGCACTGGGGAGTCTGTTGTCATGGACGCCGTTTTCGTCGCTGGCGCTGCTAGCAATTGTGAACGAGGGACTGAGCTCGCCAAACCCAAGCAATGGGGGACGCTCGCAGCTGGTCGCAAACTTGCACAGCGCCCGCCGCTGTTTCTCCGAAAAAACATTTTCAACGACGTCCCAGAACAAGACAATGGTCGGATGCACCTCGCGCTTGGCCTTAAAAGCGCCCTCATACTCCGTGTTGCGCTTCCAATCGGCAATATTGATGGCACCAGAGTCGCCGCACAAAAGACGAGATAACTCGAGCGGCGTTGCAAACAAAAGCCGCATCCACGCTTCTGGAATCATTGTGTGCAGACCCGAAAGGAACGCCTTGACTGGCGCATCGATCTGCCGAACCAGCTTGTACTGTGATATAAGGTCGAGATAGAGCATGCGGTTGTGCGAAGTTACCTTTATCGAGTCGCCTCTGGGAACCAGTGGCACTGTGCGTGTCTGCTTGTCATGTGTGCTAAGGGTTACTGTGAAATCCATGCCAAACACACGGTATATCTCGTCGTCCTCATCGCGGATAGAAGAAGAAGAAGAAGAAGAAGAAGAAGAGCCATTGCTGATCTCTGACACTGGGTAGTTTTTCAGCGCCACCAAGCCACGGTACAGGTCCTCATCTAGCGTCGGCAGATCGTTGAACGTCGGCAGATATCCCATACAGCGACCTAGGAAAAACAGTGCAAATGGTACATCAACCAGAATCCCCTCATACAGCGCCTTGCCAATAAGCGCTCCCAGGAACTTAAACTTATCCAGGGCCAGCATGCGCTGCTTGACATTATCTATCTGCACAATCTCTGGGCTCGGATACACGTTGTTCTGCTTTGTTGCCTCAAACATGCCTGTTTGCGGATCAAATGCCTCGTGTACAAGACTGGTCAGAAACTCCTTGAACACGCCGCCGCCGTCGATGCCGGCCTCGGGCATGCCATACTGGTCCTCGAACTCTATCTGCATCCGCCGCTTGAACATGTCATTGCGCTGGATAGGTCCTGCTAGGCCAGCTCCGCTAGTTGGTGCTATATGACCAAACGGCCCCCACATCGACTGTCCACGATATGGCTGACCGATCCAGCTCGCAGGGATGCCACCAGCGTTCTCTAGAGGATCCGTACCATGACCATCCTGATGCATCTCTTCGGGCCAGCTCACTGTGCGCACATGCTCACCAGCCATGTCTGGCTGCAGTGGCGACAGTGGCTGCGGAGCAAGATCAAATCGACCGCCGCCCGTGCTTGTGTGTCCTACATGAGGAATCTGCGATCTTCCGTGCACAGACACATTGTTATCTGCGTGACCCTGAAATAGCTGATCATACTGGCCAGCGTTTGCATGAGATGGCTCGGAGTCATATTCAACTGGCTTCCCAGTAAGCACAGGGAATAGCTGGCGGAACCCATCTTCAAATACGCTTCCTCGTCTGATAACCGCACGGCTAGACAAAAAGGCACCTACATGTGTTACTGTATTTGTGATATTGCCCAGTGTGCCTAGACCAAGCCGAATGCGATCGCGGTTGATCAATGCATGGAACAGACGCACGCGGTCATTAAATGGGACCACAAATGGAATGTTGCGCAGGATCGCTATGCGCGGTGTCAACGAAGCTCTCTTGATATATCTGCGTGGATCTCTTTTCAGGCCAGAGTAAGCGCTTACCAGCCAGCTCAGTCTACTGTTATTGGTTCCAGATCTCAAAGACGGATCACCGCTATCTAATTCTGAGTCAGAGCCTGACTCAGAATCGGTATGCCCATTACTGCCATCCTCGTCGTCATCGCTCTCTGGATCGCTGTTGCTGTCATCCTCATCGTTGGCAACTGAAAAAATCGGGTCTTCGGCAACTTTATCGGCAAACGATGCCATGTCCAGCATCGAAGGCGGAACAAGCCAAAAGTCCTCGCTAACGAACTGGTGTCTGGCATTGCGAATAAATAGCTGGCGAGTCAGCGATGCCGAGGTATCGCGCAGATGAACCAGGTCTTTGGGAGTGTCGACATTCCAAAGAAGCGCAAACGCAATGTTTCGGCATGCACGAGCAATAACCTTGATATCGCTAATGGGAAGAGACATGCCCTGAGTAAACAGCTCATCGTCGCCTATTATCTGCAGCTGGCGGTTCAGCAATTCGCATAGGAGCTGCAGTTTAGTCAGGTCGTAGTTCTTAATCGTCTCGACTCTGACAGAGTCCCTGGTAAACGTTTGAAGAAATACCGGGTCGCTTAAAACTGCTCGCCATCCTATGGTTCTGATATCGACTAACTGGAAAATCCTGTCTAGAGCTGCGCGACTCGCTGTTTCGCCCCATCTTTGAGTAAGCACCAGTAGCATCGTCTGTGCCACAGATTCTGCGCTATCCTCTGCTACCTGCATTTCATCTCTGTCGCTGTCACTGCCACTGTCACTGTCGCTGCAGCTTGCACGTACAAGCAGCTCTAGAACCGGAGCCGACAACAGAGTGTTTAGCCATTTCAATGCATGCGGATCTGCTGCTGCAACCAGACGTGCGCCGATACTAGTGGCTTCGGATTTAGACGACAAGGACGAATGGACATGATCAAAGAGATCGCAGTTAGGCACTGTCTGAGCACAAGCACAGCATGCCTGAATAAACGCAAAATCGAGATTAGTTATCGGCCCCTTTTGCGATAGCTGTGGCAAGACAAATGCGGCCATATTTCCCAGTGTGTTTATCGCTGTCAGCCCTAGATTAAATCCACTAGTCGCTTTTGCATCCATATATCTCTGCTTCATGTTCTTGTCAACGCACTCGGCTATTTGGGCCCAACTGATCGGAATCCTTATGACTTGAGCTGATCCATGAGTACCAAGCCTGTTGGGAAGCCCTGGAATCGACAGAATATACTTGGAAAACTCTGATATGGCAGTTTGCTGAGTCTCTTTGATGGTAAAGGGTCGTATAGTCAGGGTCACCGTTGCATCTGTTATGGCAGCGCCCTCGCTTTTATTAGCAGCCCTTATACGCCGAGAGAGATACCTATATAGCCCCCTGACCTCAATCAGCCTCAAAAGCACTTGCGAGTAAAGCGTAAAATATCTCTTCTGCAAAGTCCCTGCTCTCTTATTGCTATCGTTGGTAGCGCGTACAAGCGACTTCTGAAGTAGCTCACTATCAATAGAGGCAGGGTTTCGCATATATGTTTCCATGGCAAGGCCCAGCAGCATGGATATAACAGACGACCAGTTCTCCTTTCTGCTGTTGTTCTCTTCCAAAGAGTCTATCATATCAGCAATTATACTAAAGTGTGGAGCAGAGGTCGAAGAGCTGGTGGCTTCGAAAAGCACTCGCAGCACAGCATGCAGCGTAGAAATGTCACGATGCTGGCAGTTATAGTAGGTAACAAATATCACCAGAGCATCGTAGACCCGATCCAAATCATCAATAGGGCCATTTAGCATAGAAATATCAAACTTCTCTCGCATGCTCTGTCGCCAGCTAGCTGTGTCGCGCAGCCCTCGCCAAAGCCTCTGAATTTGCACGGCAGCCTTGACCCTTCGTCTTTCTGCTTCCCGCTTCTGGCGCTCTTCGTGAGCCTTGTTTAGAACTGTACGGGAATTCGACCGACTAGTCTCGTTCCGCCGACTGCCGCCGAGGTTGATGTTTCGCTGGCGCTTAAAGTCGCCCTGAAAGCTACCAAACATGCTTTTGGTTTTAGATTAAGTAAAAAAAGAGGATCACAAGATTATTTTCTTGTTGCAAATTGAGGATGAAGATATAAAAAGAATAGATTTTGCAATTGAAAAGTAAAAAAATAAGTGTAAAAAAGCCATAGGAAAACGTCAGCTCCACGCCGCACATTGACAAGGATGATGTTTTCTGACAAATCGAAGCAGCAAAATTCCAGTGATCAGGATTAGTTATTTTACTTGCTGCGCACGAATATGCTTTTTTTTCTTGTCGCCGAACAAATGCCGTATTCCCTCCTGTATGCAACGGAAGTCCTTAATTTATTTTTAGTCCTTCAGAAAAAAAGGAGTATGATCACATATCGCATCCACTTCGAACAAAAAAAACAGTACATTTATAAAAAGGAAAAGAAAAAGAAAAGCAAAGGAAAAAAATCAAGCGAAATCCTGTGTACATAAACTGCGGCTTTTCCATGTCCAAAATTTTTTTTAATTATTCAAGCACTAGCTAAACATTCAAACACTTTTCTGATATATACATACAACAATGGTTTATTCTTCGTCAGCCTCGGTTCTCTCGGGCAGAACTGTTGTAGAATACGCGCCTGTTTCCGATGAAGCCATTACCTCGTTAAACGCCAATTCCACAAGCACACAGTCATCTGAGCAAAAGGAATCAAGCACTGGTAGTCTGCGGCAGCGTCTAGGGAACCTGCTGCTCCACCGTCAAAGCAAGAGGCCTCAGAGCAATCCAACCGTCGATAACAGCAAAAAGACAGGAAACTCGGCTAGACCAGGACTGAGATACAGTTTAGCATTGTCCTCTTTGCAAGAAACAAGTCTTCCTGACGCTTATCTCGTGTTTTAGAGCTAAATCGAAACTTTACATGTGGTTTGCTTTACATTTGACCCATATGATATATCGTAAAAAAACTAAACTTTTTAATATTAAAATTTTTGATTATTTACAGATGTCAAACGACCTCGTTTTATTTCTATTATTCATAAACACTATCAACAATTATTTAAATACAATCTTAGCTTTATTATGAGCGCAACCAACGGTCTGCATGGCCCTCGAGAAAATGGATCTGTGCAAGCAACCAAGACAGACTCTGCTGAAGAGCTTTTGGCCTTGCTGCGCACAAAACTGGCCAAGTACGATCAGTTGGAGCAAAAGATTGCAAAGCTGGGACAAGAGCAGACAACTCTTGAAAACTATGTAGCCAATATGATGGCTTCCAACGTTTTCACTTGAGCAATCGTTTTTAAGGAGCAGGAGGTAGAGAAAGTGTGGAGGACGACACTGTGTATCGATCGGATTTATTTTTTTTCTGTCCTTTCTTCATTCATGAAGACTGCGCACTTTTTTCTTAATTTATTTTATTCTTTTTCAGTTTATATTTTTCAGTTTATATTTTACATTTTATTTTTTACATTTTTTAATTTCTATTTTTTATTTTTTGGATTTCAACTATTTATTTATAATTTTTTTTGCTTATAATTTAGATATAAGCATGGTTCGCTCAAGGTAACCTATTTTTTTAGTTTCTATTTGAATTAGAAAGTGACGACGCGTCGCATCGTGTTTCTAATTCAAATTAAGTGAATTTACTAATAAATATTAATATAAGCTCTTCTCTGGTATTTTTGTTGTAGTCGTACACACAAGCAAGTGAGCTATTATGAGCTAGGGGGCGACGATACTGAAGAGTCGGAGTTCGAGATATCCGAAGAAGAAGAGTAAGTATCCTTGAACCCTATGCATATTGTGCATGCACAATATCCTATGCGAGATAATACTTCTATATCTAAATTAAAGAGAGCATGGTTGAAGTGTGGTTTATTTGTATAGGTTTGTGACTAAAAGCAAAAGCAATAGCAATTCGAGGGCAACAAAGCAGAAGACAGCTGCTAAAAAGAGCTTACCTGCTTCTAAGCCTGTATCAAAGAAGCAAGAGCGAGCGTCGATTGCCAAGCCGGTAATAGAGTTAGAACGCGAGGATACTCTGATCATTGAGACTTCTTCTCCTTCTTCTTTAGATGGTCACCAGGAATCAGAAGACAAAGTCGAAGACGATGAAGATAGCGATAGCGATGACCATAGTGCTGATAATCGTGTCAAATCGGAGCAATTGGCTAAAAGAAGCGACGATATAGCTACAGAGCCTTTATCCAATCCCAGCCGTAATCTGCATAGCTCGACTGCAGAAAGCGATCTGTCTTCTTTGAGCAGTGAGCAAGAAAACTCTGGAGATGACAAGAGCATGCGATCTGCTGGCTCCTCAAAGAAGCGTAATAGAGATCATTTTGATAACGACGATGAAGGTGAAGAAGGTGAAGAAGATGAAAGCGACCATTTTTCGGACTTTAATGAAGACAAAGAGGAAGATGATGTCTACGACAGCGATTCTGATTTCGGAGGCCATGATTTTGTAGTGGAAGTTGTTGGCAGCAAGAAGAACAAGAAGATTGATGATGATGATGATGAAAAGCCTTCAGCAAAAGCTAGTCCAAAGAGGGCAACTGTGTCCAAAACAAAAACAGCAAAAACAGCAAAATCTCGAGCTGCAGCGCCATCCAATACCAATACCAATTCCAAGTCTAATCCCAAACCCAGTCAAAAACCAAAGGCAAGGACAAAGATAAAGCCAGATGCGCCATCTAAGGCGCTTTCTTTGGTTTCTCAGTCCTCGAGTGCACGGTCATCGTTGAACTCTTTTGGTTCATCGTCAAAGCAGCGCAATTCATCGTTAAGCGCGCTGTTGTCGTCGCCAAAGTCGCCAGTGATCAAGCGCACTGCATTGAGCTCCGCTGTCTCATCTCCAACGCTTAAATCTATGAGCAGTAGTGTATCGTCGGTGCTTGCTCTTTCACCTTCCAAGATGCCTCGTACAATTGCTAGAACTTCTGGACCGACAGGCTTGCGAGGCAGCAGTAGGGGGAGCACTTCTCTAAAATCATTGCTGGGCGGATCAGCAGCACCACGAGCTGGATTGAGCCGGCGAACAGCGTCGCATAAAAAGGACTAATGCGGCTAATTTTATGAAACTTTATTTGTTCTTACTTTTGAAACTGTACAATCTACCTAATTTTCTTATGCCATTTCCACAAACAATTGTACATATATTGTTTATCGATTGATTTAGAATCAAATAATCGCACCTAAAGACGCTTACTCGAGGGTCTTGAACTTGTAGAATGGGGCATCCTCAGGAAAGTCAACGCCAAGCTCAAGTAGCTTTGCAAAGGCATTTGCAAAGTCCTCAAAGAAGGCGTCCTGGTCAGCGGCGTACTTCTCGACATACACACGGAATTTCGAGTCCTTCTTAAAAGCCATATCGGCTGGAAGCATCATAAACTGGCCAGACTCGCGGTCAACATATTGGAAAGGTCCGTTCCACTTCTTGGGCACCCATGTGTTGTTGAGCAGCTCGGTGTAGAAAAAGTTGGTAAACGCAGTAGGCGAAGCGTTCCATGGACCGTCGAAGCCGCTGCGGCTGGTATGGCAGCGACCAAGGGCATGAGCGCCAACAAGCGCTGCAATCTCCTGGTCGTTGAAGCCCATACGATAGAAGATCTCGCGCACATGGTCTGCTCCCTGAGCTGCATCAGGAAGACGACCGTCAGGCGTGCAGTCAGCGGCGGTCTTGTCCCTGCGACCAGGTCTCCAGGTAATCGTAGGGCCGCCAAGCTCCTGCACGGCAACGACGCCTGCAAGAGTATACAGATCGCCGTACGAGATGTGCGAGTACTTCTTCTTCAGTGGCTCCAGGCGCTGGCGAGCAGCATCAAGGCCGGCATTTGCACCGTGTGCAGACTCCGGCTCAAAGCGAATAGTCGCGCCGCTGGAACCGCCAGTGCGAGTCTTGTGGTCAAAAGTGCCTGAGGCGTGCCATGCCAAGCGAACGAATACTGGGCCATAGGAGCCGTCATCATAGTTCTCGTCTTCCAGGAGGTCGGCAATGTCCTTGTAGACGTTGTTGTAGTTGACCTTTTTCCACGAGCTGCTAGATGCTTGGGCAGAGCCCTCTGTGTTGTAGAAATACCATCCAGCGATAGCACCTACAGCGATAGCGCCAAGGATGCCCGGGCTGGGGCCAGCCTTGCTAGTGCGAGGTGCCTGGTACTGCTGGTACTTTTGGCGCGAATACTGGCCATTCTGCTTCTGCTGTGTGGTAAAAGCACGTGTAGAAGAAGCAACAGGTGCAGCAGTAGCAGAGGTAGTTGCCAGTCTGGATGTGCGCAGAGTAGGGTTGGTCAGACCACGAGATGCTGCTAGACGAATAGAAGCCATTTTTTTATTGAAATAGTCAAATAGTAGTAGTAGAAAATAGCAAGATTGGATAAGAGAAGTGAGAGTAAAAATGATATATATTAAAACAAGTCAATAAAAAGAAGAAACAAAAAGGGTCTAACGAGATACACCAACATCTACTTTTTATTGGGGAAAAACAAGCCACACATCCAACATCTAATCCATTACACTTATCATCCATACTTATCTTTCATCTCTTATTTTTGTCGTCAAGTACAGTGGATCTATTTGGCAATTGGTCTGATCCTTGAGAAAAAAAAAGCCTTTTCAATGTTTAAATGGAGCCGTGAGGAGCCAAACAAAATGATAGAGAAGGGAAGATGTGAATCACTACTTTAGATACACAACGGACATTTTTATATATCTTCTGTCTGTTGTTGCAATAAAACGACCGTGGCAATAAGCCGTGCATTAGTGATCATTTTTGCACATGTCCTTTTATTTTATTTTTTTTGTTCTCAAGCAGTGATTTTTTAAAAGAGAGAAAGCGAGAAAAAGTCGTATCCTTTTAAGGAACATTGACTATATGGTTGTTTTTTTGCTCTTCTCTGCTTTATCCGCTGGTTGGTCTTTTTATTAGCAGAGCAGTTTGTCGCTAGTTGTTCCAACAGCACGAGCAGTAGTTGTCCCATTTGGTGGTAAAATTTATCTTTTTTTTGTTGCCAGTGCACCTATTCTATTAAAAAAGTTGGAATAGTGACTGCTGCTGTTTTTTGCTTTGCAGAAACACTTGCAGCATCTAAAAATCTATTTTCTCTGATTAAATTTGCTTTGTGATCAGCCAAAATGGTCTTGAAAACAGCAATCTGGCTTACATGCAAGCAAGAAAGCAAAACAAAAAAGACTGATGTTATGCTTCAAGCACCATTTGATTTCTCATCATTACTTTTACTTTCGCTTTTTCTCTTTTTACTCCTTACTTGCTTGATTTTTTTTACTTATTTTTTTGCTTTTATATAATATTTTTACTTCGATTTTCTCTAGAATGTCCGTTTCGCAAGAGCAGGTTTATCTCGTTGTCGGTGGCGAGGGCTTTCTTGGCCGTACCATAGTAAATGCCCTTGTCAGCAGACGGACACAGTCAGGCAGCTCCGATGTGATTCGGGTGCTTGACCTTCGTCGCAACTACCAGGACGAAAATGTCGAGTTTTATCAGGGCGACATCACAAAGACAGCAGACGTAGAGGCCGCGCTGACGGCCAGTGGACGCACTGCAACGGTTGTTTTCCACACCGCTTCGCCAGTCATGAAGGCACCTGAAGCGGTGCATGCAAAGGTCAACATCGAGGGCACAAAGGTGCTCCTGGAGGCCTGCAGGTTAGCAGGTGTCGACAGATTTGTCTTTACCAGCAGTGCGAGCGTCGCGTACTCGGGCGGGCCGCTGGAATATGTCGACGAGTCGATTGGATATGCGGAATCGTTTGCCGACTATTACTCGGAAACAAAGGCCATTGCAGAAAAGATGGCTCTCGAGTACAACGACAAATATGGAATGCGCACAGCAGCTCTGCGTCCATCGGGCATCTTTGGGCCAGGCGACAGACAGGTAACCACGGGAGCATTGTCTGCGCAGAAAAGAAACTTTCCTGTCTTGGTCCAGGTCGGCGATAACAAGGCCTTGTTCGATTTTACCTATGTGGACAATCTGGCAGCAGCCCATATTTCTTGCGCAGACAAGCTGTACGATGATAATGTCTGCGGTCAGGCTTTCTTTATCACCAACGACCAGCCGATCGGAATGTGGTCTTTTATGCGTCTTCTGTGGGCAGCAGTCGGCGATACCCGCGGTCCAATGCTTATTATTCCGAACTTTCTGGCAACCATTATTCTGGCATTCCTCAAGTTCCTGGCATCCATCCATTTGGTCAAGCACGATGTGCCATTTGTGTTTGGCATGACATTTACTCCTCGTTACTTCAATATCACCAAGGCCAAAAAGTACCTTGGCTACAAGCCTACCGTCAGTTATAGCGAGGGCGTGCCCATTGCTGTCAAGTCTTGTTTGGAACGCTGGGCCAAAGAAGAGGAAGAGCAAAACCTTTTGAAGAGCCAGAAGTAGGGAAAAGTAAGAGAAATAAAGAGATAGGAATTTTATTTATTGTTCCAACAGTTAAAAGTCAAAAAAAATTATAAAAATTATCCTTGAGGCTAGTAGATATTTTCCTTTTTGCTACATTTGTGCAAAAGCGCTTGTAAGCCAAAGGAACCCAGATACTTCAATAGCAAGTACAAAGATGCCAAGTATATATCCGTAAAATAGAATCTGTGCAGCCTCGGTTTCAAATTTGCCCGTTGCCTGAGACACAGTAATCAAGTTGATCGCTGGCGGAGTTCCAGACAGGATAAGCAACGCTAGAATGTACACGGGGTCATTGACCATGATGGGAAGCCATTGCGGGAAGAAGATGCGCAGAACAGATATAAGAGCAATGGCCATTGTTGGCACAAAAACAAAGCGCCCGACCAGGACCATGACTATGCCCTTACGCTGCTGAGCAATAGAAATGCTCTGCGAGTCCTCAGAGCCCTCGTCTTCATTCAAAGTACCCATATTGCCACCAGCTATAGGGTGCGTAAGTAAGGTGGCAGCAGAGCTCGAACCAGGCTCGGTAGCGGTTCTAAGCACAATCGACGGGATTGCAGAACCAGCTTCTGGGGCTGCATCAGCGGCTACTTGAACATGCACAGCTGAGGGCGATCTGGTACCTGCAGCCGTCTGACTTGTGCTCAGTTGCCGCTGCTGGCCGTCTCTGCCATTAAGAATAAGAGCCTGATGGTTTGCAGCAACAGCCGCTGCTGCTGATTTTGTGGTCTGCAAATCGGTCTGGCGGGCCATCATGCCTAGCTGACCACCAAGTGATATCAGGATCAGGGGAACGCAGGCATCACCGCACATATCAATCGCCGACCAAACAGTATACAAAACGCTGTTGGGATTCATCAGTGCCTCGTGCAAGGGATCGATGATAATCACTAGAAAAGCAGCCAGAATGGCATAAACTGGCGGTGTCATTCCAGCTCGCAAAGAAGACCAGACCTTTCGCACAAAAGAAGCGCTGGACCGCAAAGCCTTGACAAACAATGACTGATGCTCACGCAGTGGATGAGCAGGCGCTCCCAAGTAGAGCGGGGTAAGCTCGTCGCTTGCTTCGTCATAGTCAGCATGGCGATGATAATGATGGCCATTGGGTCTATTAGTCCGGGTTTCTAGGACAGACGCTCTACGACTGCTTGCAGGAACTGAATCCGGAGATTCCGGCAGACTAGAAACTGTGTTTGCCGAGGCTGCCGAAGAACGCGGACTTGCATTGACCGAGTTGAATGCGGACTTGTTTTTGGGACTTATTCCGCCCATTAACGCAACGCCAAAGCTCCAGCGCAAGATATTGTTGAGAGTCGCAAATATCATTGCATAAGAGACTCCGCGAGCAGCGACCTTCAATGGCGTATCGTTCTGGTCCTTGAGCAGGAACTGCGATCCAGCGCTTAGCGCTATGCTCTTGATCAAGGACACCGGAAGCGTGTTCGTGTTTGAAAAGAAGGTAGCGACATCGCACAGGCGCGCATAGTCTTTATCAAGACCCAGCATCCGGCTTCCTGTGCGGCTCCACAGAAGAGAGAAGCCACCGTAGATAAAGTAAAATACAGGCTCGTTCCACAGCTCTATAAGAAGACCCGGGTCAAGCGTCTCTGTCATTTTGGAGAACAGTAGTGCTGGTGTCAGCAGATTGACGCTCATAATCGACAAGCTCTATAAAGCAAATTTACAGCATTGATAAGTAAAATAAATCACTTGGAGGCATTTATTAATGTGGCTCAATACAAAAAACATGTTCTACTTGGAACATCATAAACAAAAAGAAGTAAATAGGGTATCGTGTGGTTCCCACATCTCTTCTCTATATGCCTCTATATCCCCCTTTGTGTTTTAGAAAAGGAAAAGAACATTCGATTTAAAATCGCAGTAAAAATAGTATAAGCAAAAAAAAACATGAAGAGTGAGATATCATCATGGATTAAGGTTGGGGTAAAAAAAATGCAACAAATAAAAAGTTCACCGAGTCACTAACTACTGATAAAATCAATCGGAATAACGTACCTTTAGCGTAGACTTTGTCAGGGTTCCATTGCGTGCAAAGATGTATCCGCTGAAGCCGATAAGAAAGACCTCAAGCAGTGCCTACAAAGAAGAAAAAAAAAGACAAACATGTTAGTACAAAAGAGCCAAGGAAACGTTCTAATAAAAAAAACTGAGCTTAAAAAGTACTTTAACGCAACCAACAACAAATCGTAGACTTCGTATATATATATCATATGTATTTTGCTAAATGCTAGTTTCAGTTCCTAGTCATACCTTGACTGCTGTATAAGCAAATCCCAGTATGCTTGCTCCAGTTGCAACCATATTGAAAAATGCTATCTGAGAAAAGAGAATAAGAGATAAAATACACTGGCTCAAATATAAAAATAAAAAATGAAATTTAAATTTGCAAAAAGAAAAAAGACAAAAGAAAAAATATTCTTTTGCCAGGCTGTAAAGAAAAAATTATAAGAAAAAGTTTAAAGAAGCTTCTTCCGCTGGTTTTATGCCTTAATTTTTTTGGAAGAATGATGACGGAGTAAAGATTAATGCCACCTCATCTTGCCAATCTTTTTTGCGCTTGTGCGCTTAAGGCAAAATTTAATTTGTTGTGAGGAACAAAGTCACAATTTTGTTAAAACAAGCCAACTGAGCAATTTTCTTGGCGTTCAAGCCGAGTCGCCCAGTATGCTGATCTGATCGAGCCGGTTGCAGAGGTAGCAAAATATATTTATATTTGTATGTAAAAGGAAGAATTAAATTCTAGATTTATTGTTGCTTTCTTACCTGTCTAATTTGGCGTTTTTTACTTTCTAATAATCCCTTTGTTTATTCTTTTTTTTTGTAGTAATAGTATTATAATTATAACATAGCAAAGCTCTTTTTTAAAAAAGGACCTTTACAATGAACGCACCTGATCGCTTTGAAATGTTCGTGCTTCCAGAGGGAGTCCGGAAAATCGAGATTCTCAAGGATGCAAAGATGGCCAATTGCCTACAATTTAATATACAAAAGGAAGACCATACAATTGCCAATATTCTGCGATACAGGCTTCTCAAGCACCCACAGGTCCTTTTTGCTGCATACCGTGTGCCCCATCCGCTGGAATACTATGTAGAGCTCAAGGTGCAGACAACAGCGAGAACAACGCCTATAGAGGTGGTCATGGAGGCGATCCAGTCGCTTATGCTCGAGTATGGCAATATTCGCAATGCATTTGAAAGAGAACTCTTCCGTCTTGATGCTGCATCTGGTGATAGCTCCAGGCGTGCAGCTAGGGTCGGCGCCGGATACAACACCTTTGGCGCTATGGATACGTCGACATCAGAGTTTGGCGTTTCTAACGATATCAGCGGAAGAGGCGACAGATCGGACGATGTCGATATTGATTTCTAACAAAAAATATACATATTTTTGGTACTGGGTTTATTTTTTGTTAAGAAAAAGACAATTGACCAAAAAAAGCAAAAGGAATTATATGATATTTCTGTTTCTTTTATTCATCAGGCTCAAACAGGGGCTCGACTATCAATGCTGCTGATGGCCACAGACCCTTTGCAGATAGCGTCTCTTTGAGATTTGCTCCTCTGTCCTCAAACACCACGCGGGGGAACTGCGACACCAGAACAAACTCGTACTCATGTTTGTAGCCCTCAGGCATCTCTATCGATGCCAGACCGCCTTTGCCAAAAGGTGATTTTCCGCCATCAGCCTCCCATTCACCAGCCACGTCTCTCGTCTCGACAAAGTCAAACACATCCTGAAGCGTTGCCTCGGCTGAAAATACCTTGAGAATACGCGTTCCATCCTCTAGCCGGAGATTAAGCTTCCCAGCTGCACCTCTGTGAAGCATATTGATATCAATGGGTTCCTGGCTCTGGATACGAGCAAATGTAGCCCATTTCCATTGCTTAGCAAGCTCCCGCTTTCTTTCCTCCTCCTGCAGTCTCTTTTCCTCCTGCTTGCGCATGGCCCTTTCCAGCTCTTCTCTTTCACGCGCCTGCTTCTCGCGCTCCCTGTCTCTAGCCAGCGACTCCTGGTATGCTCGATCCTGCTGCTCAAGGATACGTCTTGACTCCTCACGCTCTTGCTGCTCGCGACGTGCAGCGCTCAGTGTCTGGTCGAATCTCTCGACAGGGCCCCTGATTGTGCGGATCAAAGAGATAGCCAGAACATCGCTAGGTATGTCGCCGGGCAGTCCATCCAGTCGTACAAGGATCTGCAGCCTGTACCTCTCACCGCCCTGGCGGATTCCGGTCGCTGGGTACAGCTGCGACTTGTAGCCGGCCAGTGCAATAAATGGATAGCGAGTGGCACCGAGCGTAGTGGCTACGCTAAACGCCTCTGTGCATGAGGCATCGCCTGCCCAAATAAGGAACTCGCGCTGGCTGAGGTAGGAAATCAGACCGGGATTTGTCAGTAACGGGCCAAAAAGCCTTGAATCATCGTGCACCTTGCTCCATACAATAACCAGCAGGTATTTTAGGTCTCTGCGCGCTGCTTCTAGCGCCCTGGCATAGGTGCCTGTAAAGAACGGTGGATGCTCTGTGCCAAAAGTCTCATCAAAGTAGCGCTTAAACTCTACAGCATCTTTGTTTGCTGGATCTGACCCTGCTTCTGATAAAGGCAATGTCGATGAGCTAGCATCTGTAGTGCCACCAGGGATGCCGACAGAGGCAATACGCTGCAAACCGACAAGTGTCAATAATGTTTTGATCATAAACGCAGACACCCGAAAGGCCAAGTGGAAAGGCCATGTAACTAATGGAAGCCAGCTGAATGCTGGCACAATTGCAGTGGCTGTTGCTGGCCTGTTTCTGGACAACGAGCTTGTGGAGCTAGTTGAACTTGTGGAAGCTGTGCCTGCTGTGCTCTGCTCTTTCTGGCGGTCAGTTGCATTTCTTCTTTGTCTTAGCTGTGAATCGCCTTCGACACTGCTGTCCTCGTTTTTCTCGGCGTTAGCAGATAGCTGACTCATATAGCCTGGCTCGTAGAAAGCCTGAATTGCAAGCTGCACATTCCATTCTCTTGATTTGAGAACCCTGACTGCTGCTTCTATGTCCTCTGTGTTAGTGACTATGCAGAACTCGTGAAGGCTTTGGCGCTCGCTATCAGACAATGTGTCGAGGAGAGCATTGCCAGTGCCACTGCTAGTGTCGCTGCTTGCCATTTTTTTAAAAACAAAAAACAAAGAATATAAGCTTTTTATATGAGAAAAAGAAAAGAAAAGAAAAAATAATGTAAAGTAAAAAAGCGGTAATTAAATGGTGAAAAAAAGCATCGTCACAGCCTTTGCATCGCAAACTGTTGTGACTTTAAGTGCTACGGCCAAAATTAAGCAAGTATTCAATCAAAGTCTGAGACGACAGATCCATATTTTTTTTATGACAGCATAGGCGATTCGTATCCGCAAAGAGGTGTATCGATGGCAGCTGCGTTTTCCTCTGTTATTCCAGCTTTTACCGCGACCTGGTCTTCGTATTCTCTAAAGACATTGGCGGTGTCTTGGACCTTGAACGACAAGTAACACATAAGAATCGACGATATGTCCAGCAAGACCCAATTGACGACCAGCTGCGTTTTGAAGGCAACATTTTTGGCATCCAGCTGCCAAGAAACAGCTGCGCCCAGCGACTGGATGGCCTTGTAGAAGCCAGCATAGCGAGCAAGTCTCGTCGCGTCATTGGTAATAGTGCCCAGTAGCCAGTAGGCCATGTTGTTCCACAGCGCATCCTGGATGCCCATGCATGCGTACAGGATGCAGGGACCAGCGGCTCGCGATGTCTGCATAAAGTCAATGGGGCCACCAGGATAGTCGGTCTGGCTGGTACTTGTAGCACCATGTGTGTACTTGGACTGCATGTGCAAGGCGCCGCTCCAGACAGCGTTGACCACGCAGAAGGTCGTCACCACGCCGGTCAGTGCGCGGATCTTGCGCGACAACGCTGGATGATCAAGCATTCGTGTGAACAGAAAAGACGTAGCCATCTGCGCTCCCCAGTACCAGATGTTGTTGAATCCCTTTGTGCGTGTTGTAAACAAAGACCCGTTGTAGGGACCAAACTGGTACGAGTAGTAAAAATTCGAGCTAAACATCATTGGAATCAGAATAAGCATGCGGGGATCTGCAAATAGCCGCAAAATAGCCAACGCATCGTGCATGATGTTCTCGACCTTTTGAATCTCTATCCCGGATCCGTCTGTGCGCTGCACTCGCGAGGGAGGAGCCAGCACCAATGCGCAAAGTGCGCCACACACCTCGATAGTCAGGAATGCGCCATATGCTGCATCGGAAAGAGGACCGTCGTGGTTGTAATTGGTTGCAAGCAGCACGATGCCACCGATGACGCCGCCAAGGTTGAAGATGACCCAGAATATGGTTATAAACCTGCCCTTTTCGTTTTCCAAAGGATAAGACATCATGATCATTCCTTGCGCGGTCCAGAAGATACCAGCGCCGATGCCCAGCATTGCGCCAGACCAAATGGTAAACCACGAGTTGCCAGTGTGATTGATATAGATATATGACGCCGAGTACAGGGCAAACATTATGCCGCCAAAAAACATTGTGAACCGCACGCCGAACCGGTTGACGATGGCGCCTCCAAACAATCCGGAGAATATGAAGCAGACGTATAACGCCGTGTTTGCGTTGTTGCCTGCCGTGCGGTCGACCTGGCCACCGCCGCCGGTTCCATTAAGCGCATTGAACATGCCAGGACATCCGAAGCAGACAAACCCAAGGATTATGACCTGCGTCTTTGACGCAAAGTATGGAAGCAGCGTGCCCATATAAAAAAGAAAGTGTAATTCAAAGATATAGATACAAAGATATGTTGGTGATTTGGATGATTGATTGAAATGATATATATATATATATATTTATATTTATATGGAAAAGATATTACAAGGTTAAAGCCATTACAGAAATAAAAGTCTAGTTTAAAGAGACAAGTAGAAATATTATCTGTGCTTAAGAAGCAATACTTCTCAGCTCATCAATATATATATATATATAGAGAGAGAGAGAGAGCAACAAACGAGGAAGGCCTGGAACTGTGTCAAACGCATGTGGAGAAGCAGCAGAGACCAGCCAGTATGTTCTTTGTTTAAGTGCCGATATTTGCCGGCATCATTGCCTCCCTATCTCCACAAAAAAAAATTAATGGGCATTGCCATATTGTCGACAATTGTAACTTGTCGCATAAAACCGATTGTGGTTTGACCTCCAAATGCCCGCCAATTTCTTTAAATGCCATCAAACTACGACTTTGCAAAAAATATGCTTGGCTTTTCTTATTTGTTTATTTTTTTTCTCGCAGAGGCGCCAGTTGCTAATAAACCAGACATGTCCGAATTCCTCGCTCTCCACTGAATGCTTTAATGTGGTATCCAGCAGCATATATGTATGGTATACCACAGAAGTTTTGTTCTCCATTGCACGCCTTTGTATGCAAGGGCAACGGCCATGCACGCATACATTTCCATTGATTACGAACCCTCGCCTTTTTTAACTTTCTCAAAAAAATGACGTTATTTATATACTCATTGGCCTTGCTTGCTGCTTGCCAAAGCCTCACTTAGTCGATTCTCTGAGTTAAAAGTGCGCACCTCGAGCACATTCTGCAGCGAATACTTTTTGGACTCTGACCAATAAGCAGGACAATAATTCCACTCGGACACAGCGCGGCCATCCTCGTAAAACCGTAACGACGCATGGTCTGAGCTCTGTAGAATCTGCTCTTCGACAAAGCACCCATTTGCTGCAAAGATACTTTTATTGCTACCGCCCTCTTTCTTCTGACTGCGCTGCAGCCTGTCCTTATGTATTTGGAATTCTTCCAGCGAAGCGAAAGGCGCCGCCGTGACCGGCTTACCGCCCAGAATGCATTTCCATTGAGCACGAGCCAGCTCCATCCACTCGCTGTCGATCAAATGCGCTGACAGATACAGATTGCCAAGATAGAACCGCGCTGTTGCTGCTAAATAGTGGTCACGCTCGATCAACGGCGTTAGACGCAGAAGACGGAGGAACGTATCAGCTGCTGCTAGAGAAAGCCCAGGCCGCATCTGAACAGCTTGGTCCATTGATTGCGTTTCCAATTGGAAGACATGTTGTACTTTATCCTCATCTTGCTCGTCATCTTTGCAGCTACTATTTGCTGTTGTCGCTGTTGCTGGCGGCCTGAGATTATAGATGCAGGATGGCCTGGCTATCTCGTGCAGACAATTGGCCTTGAGAAGTAGTAGCATAGCAAGGTCATCATAAAAGTATTTATGGCGATATAGCTTCTTGCTGTCATTGCGACTGGAAGTCTTTGGTCTATGCTGTGCGAGATCATCGATGCTTGCGTCAATTTGCTTGCGCAGCACTTGTAGCCTACTATACGGGATTTTGCTAAACAAGTTCCAGCTTGCAACAAGCTCGACTCCTGGATGCATAAGAAAGCTTCCCTGTTCTTGGAACTTGCGAGCCTTGCGAATGACAAACTTTTCAATAGGAATGGACTTGCCAGCAACTTTGCGCTGGAGCCTTGGCACCATTGCCATAAGATTGCATACGATCCCCAGCAGACACTGCTGCTCTTGGGTTTTCTCAGAGTCGTCTGTTGGCGGAGTGCCGCCAGATATGGTGACATACTCTTCCCAGATACAACATGCCAATGAGTAAGTATAGACCGCTTTGTTCCAGTTGTTTTCCTTGCGCAGCTTGTTGAACCCTCGAGCTGCATCCATCCACATGCCCAAGGACATGTAGCAAAGCGAGCGCTCCCAGAATCCAAGGTATTGCAGCTGGCGCCATTCGTCTGCGCCCTTGGGCTTATTGCTAGCAACACCTGTAGTCGATGGCTTTGGAATCGAGCCGTCGGCCTTTGCATCGTTTACCTCTAAAGCAGAAAGCTCTACTATCAGCTCGTCCTCAATAATGCTGCTGGTGTATGAGCTGGTCGTACCGCCAGTTATCGAGCGCAGCATTTTTTTCAGACTATTTCCAAGGCTGACTAGCTTGGTAAACACGACGATAGCATCGTCCATCTGTCTACGGGTCATATGTAGCAATGCGGTAAAGTACATAATTATCAGACCGTCTGGGTTCTGATCAGCAGACATCTGCAGAGCGGCCTGGGCCAGCGGCATGTTTGGATATCCCAGATACATGCTGCTGCACAAAAACACATGGTATACCTCCAGGACTATTGCGCAAAACTCGGACCGCAGCCCATAGCCACATGGATGGATAGTCTCAAAGCCCTTTGGAGGCGGCTCCATCAGATTTGCCAGCTGCGGATCAGAGCGCCAGCCAGCTGCTATGGCAAGCAGCTCAAGCCCTAGCTTTCTGTCTGCCGAAAACCCGACAAGCTCGATAAAGCGCAAAAGCTTTGACGGCAGCATGCTGAGCACAAGATTGAATACCCCGATTCCCAGATACGTGCCGCTGACAAAGTGGTCATCGACGATCTCGCCATTGGCATAGGCGTCCTGGATAAATGCATAGCAGTTGCGGTAGATAGCATAGGCTGAGCGCACGTGCCAGCCCTCTCTGAGCACTGATAAAACGCCGTCGCCCGTGGCAATGTTAAGCATGGCGCGCAGAAGGTAGGCCTCCGCGTGTACCAGCTCTGCATGGCGCTGTGTTGGAGTCATGGCCTTGAGCGCATGCCACTCGGGCTTGCTGATCCCCACGGCCTGCGAGCCAGCTCTGACCATTCCAATAAGCGAGTCGGCTACGCCTGTAAACCCAGAGACCCAGGAGCGCTGTGGCTGCTTGTCCATCACTTTATGCTCTTCTGTCTCGGCCAATGATTTAGCTGAGTCAGGATTATCGGACGATTGCAGCTCGCCGTAGCTAGATTCAAAGATGGCCTGCTCAAACGGTGGGTTCTGCTCGGCATTCGATGCAGCCGACACAGCTGACACGGCTGACTCCATGCTGCTCACCGATGCCGAAGTCGATATTGAAGCTGTATCTGCACTGCTGCTATTTGATTCTCTCAGCTTGTCTTTTTTGCTGCGTAATACAAGACGCGGAGAGTCTAGGCGGAGCCAGCTCTTCGCAGAAGTATGCTTGGAATGCGCATCCTTTTCAGAGCCCACAGAGCTGCCGCTGCGGCGATGACGTAGGTGCGCGTGGTTCTGTGACTCGACTATGTCCCTGACAGCCTGCGGCGACGCCGATCGAGACACAGATCGAGAGCTGTTGCCTGAGAGCAAAGCACCCACGCCACGCTGCTTGCGGAAATGCGAGGCAAGATTGATTGTGCTGTCGGCAGCCAGCTGCGCATCGCTCATGGCTTCTCTGGTAAACGACATCATTGCACGTAGGTACTGGATTGCAGCATAGCCTTCGGACGCATACATCAGCGAGTGACGCTTGTTTTTAAGCAACTTTTCGATAGCTTCAAAGTCTGAGTTGAGAAACATCCAGACGGCCTTCATTGCCACATCGATTCCCTGCTGCAGCGAGTCGTCGGGATCCACATCAGGTATAGCGCTGACTTCCAGCTTGAGTCTAGACGACGAGAAACTAGAGGACGCACATGACCCGCTTGTTGAGTCATTGATCGTTAGATCCTCGGCTGCTTCGAAAAACTGCTCATCGTCAGACTTGCCTGCTGAATCATTATCGCTCAGGCTGGATGCAGTTGGCTCTTGGCTGTGCGGTGTATCAGACATTTTTCAAGCGGTGTTTTTTTGTTACTGTTAGCTTATATAATAAATAATGTTGGAAGTAGAAGTATGTGTCTATATACTGCTCTACTTGAAAAAGTCTATAATATTAAGCTATAAATTTAAAAAAATAAAAATAAAAATAAGGCAGAGAAGAGTAGAGAAAAGTAGAGATGAAAAAGAAGACCAGGTCTAGACCTTTTGCAAACAGCCAAGCAAATACAGAAAAAAAGCTTGTCTGAAAACCTCGCATATTTTTCCTCTTTCTTTCTTTCTTTCTTTCTTTCTTTCTTTTCAGTGACCACCAGTGCCTGGTTCCTTTGCAGGATATACAGTAGAGTTAAGATAACCGCATTTTTTGCATGTGCGCAGCTCCTCGCTGTTCTTGTACTCCTGAATGACCGGGACCAGGTCTTTTTCCAGGCTTTCGCAAACAAACCACTTTTCATGGACAATAGCATTGCATTGCTCGCAATACCAGCGCATGGCCTCTTTCTGTCCAGGTCGCTTGCGCTCGACGACCAGCCCGACAGTATCTGCAAAGCGATTGGGGCTGTGGGGCGTCATTGCAGGCAGTAGCAGCATGCCGCCTTCCTCGATGTACTCGTCTTTTATTTCATGCGTAGTGGGGTCTGCCATCCGCAGCAGCATTCGGCCCCTTACCTGGTAGAACCACTCTTCTGTCGGATTGATATGAAAGTCCGTGCGTGAGTTTGGTCCTCCGACCACCATGATCTGGTAGTCCTCCCCCTCTTGAAACACGCAGTTGCAAACTGGCGGCTGCAAGCGGTGCTTGTTCTCTGCAAGCCATTCAGGAAAGTTCAAAGCTGAAGGAAGCATCTCTCTCTGTATACCGCTTAAATAGTTTTTAAATAGAGTAAATCGGATTTCTTTTAAAAATAGACAAAATCGAGCTTGTCTGTTGTCTGATAAGAGAAAAGCAAAAAGGCATTATCAATCAATTATGAAGGCTAGGCAAAAAGCAATAAAAATTGATGACGCTTAACTCTCGGTGATCAAAAATCTCGGCTGATCCACATGCCAAGCTTTTTTTGTTTGTATCGGTTTTGTGGTGTCAGCCCACTTTTCCTCTTACATAAACGAAACGGTCTTTATTGTTTTGCTTTTCAGTTTTAAATTCAACAGCTCCTGAATTCTCTCTTCTTTTTCCTCTAAATTCTTTTCAGTTATACCCAGTCAAAATATAATTTAATGGCTATTGGAAGATTCGTGCATATCGGTGTGGACCTGGTGCTTTTGTCCGCTGCTCTGGCTGGAATTCGGCGAACCACAGGTCTCAAATTCAAGCCCGACAGTCTTACTGACAGCAAAGACGTTCAAGGATATATAGAGTCCTATCTTAATATCGGCGAAAAGGCGCTAGACATTGCCACTGCTCAGATGGGCAACAGCCCTGGCTATTTTTCTAAAAGCAAATGAAAAAATAAAAAGTATGCTAATACATACAAGTCGTGTTTGTTAAAGTTACAAAAAAAGAAGCAATGAGCTGAAAGCTCTAAAAAAATAATAGCAAGAGCAAAGAAAAAAAGTGATTTCTGCCAGGATCGAACTGGCGACCGTCTGCGTGTTAGGCAGACGTGATAACCAACTACACCAAGAAATCACATGAACCGGTTTCTGATCCAGTTAACCTGCGCTAAAAAAAATTTATTTACATCGTTACTAAATAATTTTTATTTTTATAAATCTGCTTATTTGTTGCCATAACATTTAAACTAACTTGGTAACCACTTTTTGTTCTTGGCAATAGAGTTCCATTTTTTATATCTAATCGTTATTCAAAAATCTCTAATATTGACATGCAACTTTATATTTTATTTTGTAGTTTTTTTAGATGCCTGATATACTGCATAGGATAAACACAAATAAGGGATCAGTTAATTCAGCGATATACGATTCGAGCGGCGAGTATATATTAACAGGAGGGCAGGACAAGGTGATTAGGCTGATCAATGCGCAAACGGGCAAACAGATCCAAGAGTACGAGGGACAAGGGTGGGCGATCCAAGGTCTAGCGATAAACAAAGGAAGCAACCGGCTGGTATCCTGCGGCTCCGGGCGATCGGTGGTTCTGTGGGATATAGAGAGTGGGGCGATAGAAAGAAAGTATTCCTCGGGACATTCGCAGCGAGTAGATTGTGTGGCGATTAACGGGGAAGCAACAGTATTAGTTAGCGGGTCGTTTGATAAAACGGTGGCTGTTTGGGATACGAGGTCGATGCGGAATATGCCCTTGCAGGTTATGGATGATGCTAGGGATGGTATAGCGAGTGTAGTGATGACAGATACAGAGATTATTGCGGGATCTGTTGATGGATCGGTTAGAACTTATGATATGCGGGTAGGTAAGCTGATAACGGATTTTCTGGGACAGCCTGTTGTTTCCTTATGCGTTTGTCCAGAAGGGATTGAGCAGAAAACAGCTATGGCTGTTGCTTGTATGGATAACACTGTTCTGCTTATTGACCGCAAATATGCATTGGTCATGGGCACTTTTGCAGGACACAAGTGCGAAAATTACCGAATTCAGTGCAGCACAAATGGGAGACTAGTTGCCAGTGGGTCGGAGGACGGATATGTCTATATTTGGGATGCTTTGGCAAAAAACTTGGGCAGCAGTGGATGTGTTCAGCATATGTCTCGGTTGTCTGGTCATTCTGGCATTGTTAACATGGTTGCATTTCATCCACATTCAGCGATTGATTCTAGAAAGGCAAATGCAATGTTGTCAGCAGCCTCAGATGGAAGTGTAATCATATGGAAATAGCAGTATTTTTTTTTGCATTTTACTTTTAAAGAATGCAAATGTGGTTATTTTTAGACATCCAAAAGTTCTTGAGAATTGAAAGTAAAATGGTATAAATAAATAAAGGGCGTGTGACTTTACACACAGCAAATATTTAAACATTTTTTAAAAGAATATCTCGGTTATTTTTTATTGTCGCATTTATAAATAATATTTGGATGCAATGCGAAATCTGTGTGTTTTGATAATAATAGACCTGGTGTTTTTAGAAGCAGCATGTGCAAGTCTTTGCCATTCGGCATTCTGGGGATCAAAGCTGCGGAACAAGTACCTAGTAGAGGTAACAATGACTACATCGCTTAAGCACCGAACCCAGCATCTTTACTATGAAACAGCACTGCCAAAGCCGTATCGGATTGTGCATCAGGAAGAGGACGGCGACGATGCCGAGGATGCCGACGACATGAGCTGGGTCAATCGCGGTCATGAAGAAAAGGCAAAGCGCATGATACGTCTCAAAGTAACTGTTGACGATGTCAATCAGGTTCAGGAGGTCGAGTGCGGCTAAATACAGCAATAGCAAAAAAAAATCGTTTTTTTATTAGAAATAAATTTTTTACAACTTTTGTATGACTTTACACAGGATAAGGAATAGCAGAAAAAGGATATATGCGCAGAGGAAAAAGGGAGAAATGGGGGTAAATTAGTTGGTAATAGTTAAGTTTGTCGAGCGCGGTGGAAGATAGGCGTATTGAGCGCCTACGGTATCTACATCTGGAGCATGCTGCGAAGTTTCAGGTTTGCTGGTTTCGTATGTGTCAAAGCGGTGCTTTTCAGCAGTCGGGATGGTCACAGACAATGGCGCACTGCTTTGAAGCGAGTAGTGCTTGGCGGGTGCATGCTGCAGCTGCTGTTGCTGCTGTTGATGCTGTTGCTGCTCATTAGCAAAAATGTTTTCACCCAACCGATCCTCTGGCGTTGATGGCAATGGCAGAGGTATATATGCAAAATGTGTGCTGTTGCGCAAAGTGTAGTAGCCCGGCTTAAGAGGATGCACAGGCAGTGCTTTATAGGCATATCCGTCGTTAGAAGCAGCATTGGGCTGGTGATCGGAGCCGGTATAGAAAGGCGAACTTGCATGCAGACCAGGGCTGTGGCTCTTCTGCTCGATAGAGTACCGGGGCGCGGGAGACTCAACCTGGTAATGGTAGTACTCGGGGGTTACAGGCGAGATCGGCGAGGCAATGGTGCTGCCATAGTCGCTTTGAGCTCGGTGGTACACATACGAGACGGGACGCTGGTGGTGGCCGGCGACCGCTGGAGTAGATGGCGAAAGCACATAGTAGCCTGCCGGGTAGTGAGTGACGTTGGCTGAGTACTCGTAAATAACTGTGCCGACCGATGCACGGCGGGCCTCGACTATGCTGCTGCCGCTGCGGGCGACCGGCAGATCGACCACTGGCTCTGCATAGTACAGCGATGCATCTTTACCAGCAATGGACTCATTCCACGGAGCCGGCGATTGCGGCTGTGCGTAATAGTATGCGGCTGGCGCATGTGTGGAGGCGACATGTGGATCCGCTACACACAGATAAGTAAAAAATAAAGGAATGATAAGGGAGAGAGATAGGGTTAGTGCTAGTGACGTACTGGGATTGTGCAATTCTTTCTCTTTCCTTTTTCTGATCAGGTGCACAAGGAACAGGTAAAAAAAATATACAAGATGCTAGTGGTTGCCTGCTTGCTTGATCTATTCCCTGTCTTTAAGCAAGGCGACTATTTGTGCGTTATGCAAGCTGCCTGCGTGTTTTTTTTCTTTCTCTCTCTCTGTTTACAGTCGCTTGCATGCATCATATCACACGGGCTGTGCACAGCCATGATTTCTACTGTGTTTTTATTTTCCTTTGGAAGGACAAGGATAGCGGTTGGCAGGAAGAACAAGCCAAAAAAACTGGTTTGGACTAGCCTGTTCCTCTTTTTGACGACACACAAACCACGCCATTCATCCAGGCTTTCTACGGTCTTCTGTGTAGAAGAGCATACAGCTGTAGAAAAGTGCAAACGTGCAAGAAAAAAAAGGATTCACAAAAGGGGGAATGCATAATTGCGTCGCGGCTGCTCATTCCGCTAAAAAGCAGGAACAAGCGTGTGGGCAAACAGGAAGCGGGTGCGCAGCTAACAGGAACAAGAAAGAAATGCTGCACCAAGCATGGCCAAAACAAAAAAGGGGGAGAAAAAAGGGCAAGAAGACCAAGTTGCATGCAAACTGGCGCCTTGCCTCCTCTCAATCTCTTCTCCATACAAGAAAACCTACCTGGCGAAGAAGCTGCTGGCGCAAAGTGGCATGGGTGATGCGCTGATGCAAGCGTCGACGAGGCCGAAATAGTCGATCCATCCGAGCATCGCCGGGGGCCAGTAAAGCCGCCGCGTGCCGACGCAGCTGATCGGGGCACATACAGATCGTGCGTCTGGTCCTCAGGCAGCGCCTCCAGCCCCGCCACCATGACGCTGCCAGGCCGATGCTGCGGCGTGTGCACGCCTGCATGTCTGGGGCTGCTGCCAGCGCTGCCCGGCGCAGAGAGCATGGTGCCCTTGGAGTAGAAGCTGCTCACTGACGCTGCCGGGCTGGGCTGGTAGGAAAGCGGGAATTGCGGCGGTACTGGCGGATTGGCACGCGTTGGAAGGCTGGAGTGCCGTCCGACGGTGCTGGCATTGGCCGTGGGCGTCTGCTGGGTGACGGTCGATGCCCTGACCAGCTTTGTGCCTTTCTCTCGTTTAGACGGTGACCGGTGCCATCCAAAGACCATTGGCACTAATCGAGCGTAGCAAGAAAGCAATCAAGGCAAGGCTAGGAGTAGAAAACAAAGACAAAATAACTGCTTTAAATGTCTAAAGCAGAAAAGTGAAATAGTGAAATAGATGAAAAGTGTTCAAAGGCTTCAAGTAAAAAAGAAAGAGCTGAGCTGGGATGTTTTGTTTGTGAAAAAAAAAACGAGTGTTTTTTTTGTCAATGCGGCATGTGGGCGCACACGGCCACTTAAATAGTCGTTTTTTAAGCAGCCTGATCTGCAGGTCGAAGAGAGAAAAAAAAGAATCTTCCAATTCTGGGCCAGGCTTTTGACCACTGCTAAAAATGATGAGCAAGGGTTTTTTTGGCAATTTTTTTGTTTGGCTGTGATTTTTCCCAAAAAAATATATGTTTGCAAACGAGAACCGGCCTATTTCTGCCCAACAACCCCTGTCTGCCAGCAGCGGCATCAAAAAAAAAAAGAAATTGTTTTCAATGGTAGATGTAGATTTTTCTTGGTTACATTCTGGCATTGCAAACAAAAAATCACAGAAAACGCAGCACAAAAGAGGCCGATGCACGCGCCATACGCTATTGCACTGCTCCATGGCCTATAAAAATGAAAATGGAAATAAAGCAGACGACCGCATGCTGTACCCTGAGCGCAAAAAACAAATATTTCTATTGCGCAATTGTTTCGTTACTATGAGCACATACAGCAGACATCGCTTGCTCACTTCAATTGCATGCAAGCAACTCACATTACCAGAGTTTTGTGTTGATTTCCTGCGACTATATGATTGATTGCTTTTTTGCAGAGAAACAAAAAATAAATGATGCATTTAATCAAGGTTTTAATGGAGCTGCACAGTATCCATGAAACCAGCCATTTACTAGGCAGTCGCATTATAGATTTTCTGGTGAATCCGCACATATAAACAAAAAAGGAGGCCGGTTCAATAGCTCAGGCCATGCATCCTGCAGATGGCTGGCAAATAATGTGCCTTGAAGGCACATTGGAGATAGCAGCCGAGGCTTGATTTAAATTTGTATTTAGCTCAAAAATTGTCAAGAACTTTCTTTTTTTTTTCAATGCCAATAAGTACTGCATTAAACTCTAAAATCTCCTTGTTAGCTAAGCGGGATTATAAGAAATTTGTTTTATTTTTAAATCTAGAAATCTGCCCAAGATAGAATAAAGTTATTGTTTTATTTTTATTCCTTTTCGCTTGGTATCGTCCCTGACATTGATATATTGTTACTAATATAGACTTTATTTCTTTTTAATTATGAAGATCTTCTCTATAGTCGCTGTTGCTTGCATGGCAGCTGTATCTCAGGCTGCTCCATTTTATTACCAACCAAATGGTGTATTTATGCCCATTTCCCTCTCTGTTCCGGCCGTTATTCAACCACAGCAGCAACCACAGCAGAAACAGCAGCAGCAACAGCAGCCAGCGCAGATTCAGGCTCAAAGCATTCCTAGCACTGGGTCATCTTCTGCAGCAAATGTCAGTCCCTGGAGCATCATTAGTACATCATTGTTTGGCCAAAAGAAAGATCAAGTAACCACAGCTACCACCACCATGGCGAGCAAGGCTTCTGCACAGGTCGCTTCCAAGGACGATACCGTTGCTATGCTTACTCAAATCCTCAAACCCCTTAAATTTGTTGCCGCCAGCTTTCTAAATGGTCTTGAGTTTCAGCTGGAAAAGACCGATTCAAAAAAACTTGCAAATGTCCTGCGTGGTCCAATAGCTGACCTAAAAAACCAGCTAAAAAGTGTTTGGCCAACTGTACCCGAATCTTCAGATTCTTCATCGTCTACAAAGGGCAAGGCACCAAGCAATGTACAGCAGCAAGGCATGGTGGTAGCAAAGTCTGCTTCATTCAATAAACACTAATTTTTTCTTGAATAAAAATACAATTTAATAATCATCATGCGATAGAGCCAATCGAAAGCATAATTGGCCGATTGCCCTGCAAAAAATAAGGGTTTAGTTTATTAAGAACAAGATAAGAAATTCCTTTTTATCTCACTTGATTTTCTATTTAGGGTTTAAAAGAAACTATATTTGCTAGAACTATTACCGTGTTTTGTAGACCATGACCATCAGCGGACCAAACAGCATCGTTGCAAAGATCAAGGAGGAGCCACTAGTACCGCTTGGGTTTTTCGCAACAGTCGGCGCATTTCTATACGCCGCCCATGGAATGCAGCGCGGCAACTTCAGCCAGACCCAGTGGGGTATGCGCATGCGTGTAGTAATGCAAGGCCTGACAGTCGCTGCGCTTGCCGGCTACGGCCTGTTCCAGACGACGAAAGACAGAGAAACGTCGCGAAAGGAGGATTTCCGCCGCATTGACTGGGATAAGCTGGAGCGCGAAGCAGAGGCTGCGGAGAGTGCAGATAAAAATGGTGCCGCTGCTCCCCTGTCTCCTCTGGACAAGCTGATTGCAAAGGCGCAGGCCCAGAAGAGAGAATCGGTCTTTGCCTCTGAGTCTAAAGAAGAAAAGAAATAGTCTTTAAGTTTGTCCCATTGAGTCCTTTTTTGTCTTTATTCTCTTGCGCATTTCTTTTTGCTCGAGTTGTATCCTCATTTACCACATAAAATTATATATATATATATATTTATATAGCTGCGTATTACCTGCGTCTTTATGGTATGCTTGGCTGCTGCGCTTTAGTTCTTTAGTTAGACCGAATGTCCCCTTTCTGCTGGGTATAATAGAAGCACAAGATGCGCCACCATATATTTCGCATATATCTGAACAATCGGATCAGCTCTTCTGCTCTTGCCTGCTTGCTCTGGAGGAAAGGAGTTCTTTTTCGAGGGTTTCTTTTTAAATTTTAGACTTGTTTGAAAGAAACCTGCGTATGCTGTGTAATGTCGCATAAATTAGTCAAATTTTCTGGTTTATTATTATTATTATTATTTTCAAGACAAGCTAAAAAAAGACTGCTCAGCCACACTTGTAGTCCCATCAGCACTTATTCCCAACAAAAGAATTGCTGCTAGCAGTTCTAGATTCAGGGTGTGCTGGAAGACAGTGCATCTGTGTGTGCGCGCGAACGGCGTTGATGATGTAAGAACATTACTGCTAAATATCTTGATAATTTTGCTTCTTTCTTTTCCATCTTGCGAAGAAGCTGGAGATAAGCAGATAAAAGTTGAGTTATTGCCATTGCTACTGCTACTGTCTTTTTTCGCAAAAAGGTTTGTCATTGTAACATTAAAAAAAAAAGAAAAAAAAAATCGAAATGGTAAGGATCTGATGCTATCTATCGCCATGTGGATTCTTTTCTTTCTTGGCTGCCACATTCTATCACACATGACGCGACCTTGGTATAAAGAAAACAATGGCTCTCTGCAAACTTTCCCGCTAGCCTTGCGGGAAAAAGAAATTCTTTACAAGATCTTTTTATTTTTCTGCTTGACAGGACAAATAAACCCAAAGAGATCCGCAAGAACCTTCTGGCTCGGCGCCATGCTCTATAGCTCTTTCCATGCTGCATCTTGGCTAGCAGCATATTGCAATTTTCTCTCTAGCCGACCTGCGGCATAAGATGCGAAAATCAATACTGCAATAGGCTTTTAATGCTATAGAACAAATCTATTATTATTATTCTTTCTTTTTCTGTTTCTAAAATTGGTCTTTGAAGCCCTACAGGCACACATAGGTAGTGGGGAGAGGCTGTTGCTTCTAATGGAAAGAAGGAGGGAAAATGAAAATAGAGAAAAAGAGGGGTGTAATAAAAAGGAGTTAGTGCTTGCTATAAACATGAAAAATAGTCTTGCTATAAAATCTTCGAACTGCGCCATCTCCTTTACCGTTTTTTTAAAGAACTATATTTTTTATCAAATTTCTTTCTTTCCTTTTGTCTTGCTTCTCTCTATGTGACAACAACAAGAGATATTTTATTTCTCATATCCCATTCTGTCGGTTATTTTGTCGTCATATAGTGCTTCTTCAGTCAAATAAACTATATTTTCTCCCCCTTCTCTTCTCTTTTTCTCCACATACATCCTCCGCTCATCTCCCGCATCTGTCTATATTGCATATCTACACATCTGTTTCTAATATTATTCAAAACAGTCTACACATTTTAGTTGATCTCTGCATCGACAAGTCTTCTTCTTTTATACTTTTTTTGTCTCTTTTATTGCTAGCAACCTGTTCATAGATTTCTTATTTGGAATCGGGGTGTTCTTTGATTCTTCCAAAGCTAATGTCCGCAGAAGAGGCGGCGATTCCCTTGTATCCAGTTGCAAATTTGATATCGTTTCTCTGAGAGTCACAACATTGCATCCATTGATATTTCTATTCCCAATTCGCTATCTTCCTTGAAATGTCGCATACAAACATCAAGCGCTCATTAAGCCACAGGCTGCCCAACCAGCAGAAGCGGCAGCAACAGTCACAGAACCAAAGGTTTGCCAAGTCAAGCACTTTTAGTCCCAGTTCTACAAGCATCCTCGACTGGGAATACCAGGCGATGATAGAAATGCATCGTCCCGTCACCAATGTCGCAAGCGATAATGACAATGACACCGAGACCGTATCTTGCAGCCAGTCCAACAGCCCATGTAGCGGCAGGAACAGTAATATCGACAGCCACACCAGCAGACTTGCTGATCAGCCACGCCCAGTCACCGCCCTGCATCATCATATCAGCGTTTCCGAAAGCACATCGAGCAGTAAAGTAAAGTCGCATTCTCATGACGGCACTCTTACAAGGCAGTCCTCAGTAACACGACCCGTCTCTTCAAACGGTTGCCTAAACAGTCGGCAGAACATGCATGGTGCTCGCCTCTTCCGCCAAACACTGTATCATCATCATCATCATCATCATCAGCAGCAGCAGTCTTTGCTTCAACAGCAACAGCAGCAGGTATCGCAGCATGTGCCTAGCGACTCTCCCGATTTGCTAAACTCGAGACAGCTGCGAAGACAGTTTGCTCGCTACAGCAACAATGTGTCACCAAACTTTGACGAAGAGCAGATGGTTGCCTTCAACAATCCAGGGCACAGCAATCTCAATCACGAAAACAGCATGGTCAATGAAAACGGGGACGTTGTCAGGCTTAGCGACGACAGCACCAGCTGCGAAGACAACGAGAGCACGCTAACAGTGGCAGAGTCTTTGAAAAATGCGGCGAAGGCGTCGTGGCTCAACGTGCTGATAGTCTTTGTTCCATTGGGCTACATCGCGCATTTCCTTCGGTGGCCTGTGGTCAGCGTTTTTGTGCTCAATTACCTGGCCATAATCCCGCTGTCGGCGTTGATGGGCTTTGCAACCGAAGAGGTGTCTATCCGCTTTGGCCCGACATGGGGCGGCGTAATCAATGCTGCCTTTGGCAATGCTGTCGAGCTCATTGTCGCTGTAATTGCGCTGATTGAAGAGGAATACAGGATTGTGCAGGCGGGGCTTATAGGAAGCGTCTTGTCAAACACGCTATTGGTTCTCGGCTGCGCCTTTGTTGCTGGTGGCCTTCGCCACCGCGTCCAGCTGTTTCACGCTGAAGCTGCCCAGTGCGCCGGCGCTCTGTTGGCACTGAGCGTCCTCAGCATGATTATTCCGGCGGCATACCATGGCGTACATGCCTCTGGCGGAGAGATCACTAATGGCATCTTGATCATGTCCCGGGGCACTGCGCTTATTCTTCTTATTGTTTACATTCTCTTCCTGATATTCCAGCTCAAGACCCACAGCGACATTTTCGACGGCACGCATACACAGACAAATGCGCCAGCTGCAATACTGAGCTGCTGTAGCCAATCCAGCAACAGCGACAGCAATCACAATCACGGCAGCTATAGCCGCAGCAGCAGCGACCATGGGTTCCAGCCTTGCGCAGCCAACGAGTGCTATAACTTGGGAAAGAGCAACATTGTTGCCGAAACCCAGCAAAACAATGGCTTGGAAACCGATGGTAACCTGGGGCTCAATGTCTGCATGAGCCGGACCAAGCAAGCAGACGACGACATTTCATACGAGAGCAGCACTGCTGGATCCAGCGCAAAGGCCTCATTTGAAAAGAAAAAGCGGGAATGCCATCTCAGACACTCTGCTCCGCAGATGAAGACATGGGTAGCTGCGCTTTTACTAATTATTATCTCGGGCCTTGTAGCTCTGTCCTCAGACATCCTTGTTGACTCAGTGGAAGAGCTGACTTCGCGCTACACCATCAGTCACACGTTTGTCGGCATGATTCTCCTGCCAATTGCCGCCAGTGCCGCTGAACATGCCATGTCTGTGACAGTAGCTGTGCGCAACAAGATGGACCTGTGCATTACCGTGGCTGTGGGAAGCTCCATGCAGATGACTCTTTTTGTGCTTCCCCTGCTTATCATTATTGCCTGGATTCTGGGCCGTCCGCTGACTTTGTTCTTCGATGATTTTGAGACCACGACAATGCTTATTTCGGTCCTCGTGATCAACTATCTGATTATGAACGGCAGATCTAACTGGCTCAAGGGCGCCATGTTGCTGAGCTCTTACTTTATTGTTGCTCTAGCCTTCTTCCTGTATCCCAACGAAAAAAAAGAAAGCAAGGGCTTTGCAACCGGCATAACTGCCGACGAAGCTGTTGGTTCCTTGTCATCCACAGCATCAGCTCTGGCCGCGACAATAACCTCAGCAAAACTAAGTTTTTTGTAGAGAATTTAATTATTTTTTATTTCGAGGTTTACTTTAGAACAACATATTGCATATATGTTTTAAACGTGTATAAAAATTTTGTGTGTTTATGTAAACGCGTTTTGTTCGCGACGCGTATATGTTGACGATCGCCAACCAAGCAAAAAAAAAACAAAAGTAAATACATGGCAGATAAGTAAGAAAAAATTTATTTATTATACTTCTCTTTCAATGCATATTAATTTATATTCATTTCAAATTCAATTTTGTCTTAACAAGTTTAACATTTTCAATTCATTTCATATAATAAGCTCGCAACAAAGCCAAACACGATCCGCGCTAAAAGGTCGCGTTTTCACTGAAAAAAATTTGCAACAGCAGTAAAAAAAAGCGTCCTTTTTTGGCTGTTTTACTTGATCACTTTTTGTCCTATGACCTCAGGGACGCGAAAGCCCTGAATCATTTTTATTCATTCTTTTGCTCCAGTTATTTTTTCTTTTTCTGTACTTTTGGACCAACTTTTCCTTTATTTTATTTTTTTCTCTATTCTTTTTAATTATTATTATTTGCTTGTCTCCATTTCCACATACTACTCAAATCCCTTTGTTCAGTATATATACGGTTTAGCTCATGTCTGCTGAGCAGTCGGGTAAACCACATAGCAACAATAGCAGCAGCGGCACTATGGGGCCTCCTTCCACAGAGGCAAAGTTAAAGCCAAAGCCCAGCCAGCCAGGAACTGCTCGTCTGACCAGTATTGCTCCACGTCCCTCTATGGACGCACCTGCTGTGCAGAAACCCGTTAAATCTATTGCCAAATCACAGAGACGTCAAAAAAACAAGGTGAAGCGAGAACCATCTGGTGCAGCTGCTCCTACGTCTACGCGTATACCATCTGCAGCTGCAAAGGCCGCAGCAACTTCTGCAACTGGTGGTATGTCAAAAGGCAGTAGTAGTATTCCGTCGGTAGCAATTGGCGGCATGTCAACAGCACCGCCAGCGGGAGCAGCATTATCGGCAGCAGCAGCAGTAGCAACGGCTGGTAATACAGAGCAAGGTTCTTTTTCCTTTGATACGGAAGATAACCTGATTCAAGAGCTTTTGGCAGGAATCCCCTCGACCGCATGGCTTCCCACAGATCCTCTTACTTCCGAAGGCTGGTTTACCGATCCAAGGTCGTCTGTGATTACCCAAGATAGTGTCTTTTCTAATTCTGATTTTCAGTTTACTAATGCCGATTCGCAGGTCGCTGCTGCCGAAAAGACACAGCCGCTTACCAAAGGTAAACAGCCCAGGGCTCCAGCAGCAGCAGCAAAGGGTCCACATGTGCCCCAAGCTGAAACTTATTCTTCAACGGTGGCGGCAGGGGCAATCGGTACATCTAATGAGCCATTGCCTGGTCAACCTGCTTTAAGAGCCTCTGCTAGCACCTTGGTTGCAAATTCCACTGGTGGTATCTCGGGCGCTAGCAGCACACAGCAAGCATCAGCTATTACGCCTGATTCGCGCTTGATTGCAGCACTTCGCTCTAAAAAAGACAGCAGGCCGCAGAACAGAAGCAATGGCAGCCATAAGAAAACAAACCCGCTCGTTGGATTTGCTAAAAAGCATGGGGTAGGGTATCCTGTAGGCAATCAGATGATGGCATATCTTTCACCGGCTCTTCTGTCGTCTTCGCCGCCTAACGCCAAGCAACTGCGAACCAACCCATACAAGTATTATTCGCCGCCAAAGCCAGCGCATCGTGCTGGCGCGCCCACCAGCGTAAAGGGTCGCAATCTTATGCTTGGTACTTCAATACCACCCTCGTCTTCAGCAAAGACGGCATCAGCAGCAGTAAGAAAGCCTACAGCGATGGCGAGGCCTGCAGCAGCAGCAGCAGCAGCAGATTCTAGCTCAAAAACTGTGCCAAAGACATCCAATACAGCTTCCAAGGCTCGCGCTAGTGCAAAGGGCGTCAAGTGGGAGATAGCACAGGACAAGCAGCTTCTAAGAGGCGTGCGTGAGCAGCGATGGGCTAATGGTGGCATTCCTCGGGACCCCAGTAAGTTTTCTGCACTCGATTGGGATACCATTGCGCGCGGAGTGGCCAGCGCAGGCATCGAGCGTACCACGAGACAGTGCCGGCGGCGATGGGCAGTTATGCACGCGCATTTGGGCAGTGCGATCATGGATTTTGTCGACAGCACGCTGACACCTCGGTCTAGCGCGCAGTCGACTCCAAACCGCGGTAAGGAATCGGCTGCCTTGTCTCACATTGCAGGCAAAGTCACGAACGAGTCTGCTTCTAACATTAGTAATCCAAAGCTTGCCAATCTGCCCATGTCCTCGCCGCCTTTTATACCGGCATTTGCGAGACTACGCGAGTCTGACACGAGTGATCATAACTCTACAGCAGCACTGTCCTCGCCTCATCTAAATTCTGACCAGGGCCACCATATAGCTGTCGTGCAAAGGTCGCCCAAGCAGATAACGCTTGATTCAGTCGATATGTCTCAAAGATGGCAGTCGCCCGCTTACTGTCAGCTGCTGGCCGATGTCGTTCAAGCCATGTCAGATCCACAGTCTCAGGCAGCAGATGTTGTCCGCAAGTATACGACTCCTGCGCATCAATCGAAGGCAGTCTCAGACAAGGACAATATATCTTTCTCTATATCGCTGCCTGAAGTCAGCCTTTCCGCAGTAGCATCGGTGGTTATGTCAGAGAGCATTCTTGCTACTTCAGAGACTGATTTGCCCACATTTCACTCTGTGCTCCCGACAAGCATAAATGGAGTCACGATCACTGAGGACGTTGATACTGCTCACAAGTTCAATATTGGCAATAGTAACCCAAGTCTCGGCTTTTCCGCTGCACCAGATCCAGCTGTAGCGCCAATGTCTCTTACTACTGCCGATCTGGATATCGGTGTTGCTGATCCTGACTGGAACATGTATAATCAGTTTTTGCAGAGCCTTGGCAGCGCTCAGGTCGATTTAGGGGGTGACTGGGCCAATATCTTTGGGGATTCTTCAGCTGGCATTGGCATTGCTCAAGGAGTTTCCGAAAGCACGTCTCACTTTGCAAATGCATCGGTTTCATCGGGTCTCCCGGTATCTACAGCAGATTTTATGGGTATGACGACAGCGCAGCACGGAGGTACCGGTTTGTCTGCTGCTGAATTTTCAGAGTCCAGGGTAGGAGTCGCTTGTTCTTCTGGCATCGACGACGACGATGCTACTGACGACGATTTTGTGCTTGATGACCTTGAAGAAGAAGGAGACGATGAAGAGGACGACGATGACGACGAGATTGAGGTTGACGCTGATGCCGATGCTGAGGATGCCGATGATGCAGAAGACGATGGGGATGACGACGATGATGACAATGATGGCGGAGAGTCGAATGTTGAAAACAAGAGCGCCATTCTTTCCTCGACAACTAAGCATCATACTGCCAAGTCTTCAATTCCTGCACATGCAGCTAGTGACAGTAATGCGGACTCGGAAATTGCATGGGGTCTGACGCTTGATCAGCTCGGACTTGGTCTTGGCACATCATCTGTATTGGATCATGTTTCCGCATCGGGTCTGGGTCTAGAAGCGGCTGACGTTGCAATGATAGGCAACCATGTATCTGGTAGCGGTGGCAGCACAAGCAATGCTATATTTGCACCTGATCCTCTGATTCAGCAGCTGCTACGTGGAGCAGCAAGTATCGGCAACAGCAACATGAACAACGCTGGTATCAGTAGCAGTACTAGTACTAGTGCTAATGCTAATGCTAGTGCTAGTGCTAGTGC
>JANBOH010000400.1:0-12053 GCA_027478445.1 Coemansia asiatica
GGTTGCCAAGGTATCAGGCAACAGCGTGACCATTGAAGAATACAACCACAGCGGCACTGAGAAATACAGCACGCGCACTGTTCCCAAGAGCACATTCAACTACATCCATGTAAAGGTTTAATTCCTAATTAATTTTTTTATTTCTGTTTATGACAATAAATAAAAAAAATAACAAGGCTAACAATCTTTTGGTAATGCATTTTTATCCGTCGGTAAATCAGAATGTTTGTCAATTGTCGAGCCAAGCTGAGTACAAGACTGGTTGAAGGTATCTGACTGAGCACAATGACTGTCGTCATCTCTGTAATGCGGAATATCCATTCCATCGACTAAAACCGTAGTTTCTTCTCGATTCTCATATACATAATCGTATTGTCTTTCCATATCAAATCCTCTTAATGCTTCTACCCAGTATTGCAGATACTCTTCGCGATGAAACATACAGTTAAAAGTAGGCTCCCACATTACTACCCAGTAGCCAACCGATGCGCCAACATGGTTAACATATAAAAGGCTATTACGCCATCCTAAGGAAGCAGGATAAACTCTGACTACCAAAAGACATACGGTGTTTAGGATAATTATAGTTAACAGAATGCTGAAGGAAGAGAGTATCTCAACATGCTCGCTAAAGCAAAAGGATACGTGTCGCATCTTCCATGTCATTGCTGCGATAAACCCCCAGATAAGCCAGATGACCGTTAGAACAGCAATAACATATTTGTTGTTAATATAGCACATATCCATCACTTCCTCATAGAATGTGGTCAGATGAGTGGGCAGCAGGGTCGATATAGTGCCAAAGAGTATTATAGATGAAATGGCGATTGAAAAGCTTATAAACACTACGCGACCTTTGAATGCCTTTCCCAGATAAAATACATGATATAGTGCATAGGTGCGGAGGGCAAAAAGCGAAGTAACATAGTAGGCTCCAATAGAAACTCGGCACCAGATAAGGGTAAATTTACAGCTGCGAAGAACAGGGCTAGAGTCAAGATGTACAAGACCGCTGGTGAATATATCGCCAAGCATCCAGACTATGCCGCCAAAGTATAGAGAAAACATCAACGGCACGTTTTTGACTTTGAGTGGCGGATAATCTCTGTGGTAAAGCTGATAGCAAAAGGCTATTAACTCGATCCCGTACATCGTGCTCAATACGACTATTGTCGAAAGGTCGACATAGCCTACAGGATCCAGGCGGATGCCAAGAAACTCTGCCGTTTCTACTCTGGCTATCTCGCTGGGCGTCAAAGAAAACGACATTATTTTTGTAGTTAGAAAAACTTGGGAATAAAACTAAAAATAATGTAATATACAATATATAATTAAACAATTAAATTAGAATAAATTAAATTAAAAAAGAGTAAAAAAATGTGTAGGAAAAAAAAGATGTTTTTAAAGTTTATCTTTATTTAAATGTCACTTTACCCTTTTTAAATAATTAAACATTTGCTCTTGTTAGATAAAACACGGGCTGATGGCTTAGCTTTATTGGTGTAATGTAAAAGCAAGCAAGCAAACAATAGTACACGGCCTAATAAATAATTATTCTGTCAAACAAGAAAAACAATTGAGAAATCTTTGTCAAAGTATTTTGTACGTTTAATGATGGGAAAAAATTTTTAAATGAAAAAATTGTAGAAACAAAGGAAAAAAGACAACTACGCCATATTAAATTTTTCTAGAAGAACATGTTTACAAATATCACTTGTTAATAGACAGGTGTGAAAAATTTCTAATAAGAGGAAAACCGTTGTTTTATTATTTAATAGCAATAAATTATATTAAATGATCTGGTTTAACCGTAGAGACTTGCGAATAAGACGAGTCATCATTGTACCCGGTATTACGAAAAGGAACTGAATCAGCGATATCAGTCAGATGAATATTGTCACTTTTGTTAGCACTCGAGTACTCGTAAAGCTTTTCCATTGAATCTGCTTTTAACGTGCTAATCCATTCTTGCAAATACACCTCTCTATTGAACATGCAGTTGTAAGTAGGAACATACATTACTATCCAGTAGACTGTCGAAGCGCCGACATGGTTAAAATACAAGAGTATAGTACGCCAGGCAAGAGACGCAGGATACACGGGAACGACTAAAAGGCATATGGTGTTTAAAATGCTGACTATCAGGATAACTACAAAAGTAGACATAATCTCTACCCTCTCGTTAAATGTAAAATGTATATTGCGCATTCGCCAGCACATAATAGCAACAAAACCCCAAATAGCCCAGATAACCAAAAGAACCGAAATAATATAGCTTTTTGTTGTATAGCACATATCCAGAATCTCTTCATAGTATGTAGTCAGATGCGTAGGAACCAGTGTGGATATAATGCCAAAAAGAACGATTGCCAACACGGTACCACCAGTAGCGAAAAGAGCTATTTTACCAGTAAACGCTTTGCCTTTATAAAACACGTGGTACAGCGAGTAGCAACGAAGAGCAAACATCAAGGTGACATAGTATGCGCCTATGCATGCGCGGCACCAGATAAGCGTGAACTTGCAGTTGCGGAGGACAGAGCTCTTGTTTAGATGCACTAGGCCGCCAGTAAAAATGTCGCCTAGGAACCAGCTTATGCCGCCAAGGTACAGTGAGAACATGATAGGAACGTTTTTGACCTTGAGCGGTGGGTAGTTTCGATTGTAGAGTTGGTAGCAGAGCGCTATAAGCTCTATGCCGTACATTGTGCTTAGAATTGCTATAGTCGATAGATCTATGTAGCCTACGGGATCGAGGTGGATTCCTAGAAACTCTGCTGTTTCGACTCGTGATATTTCTTCTTTTGTAAGTGCAAAGGACATGGTTGATTGAGGATAAAATGACGACTAGAAATAACAAAAAATATCAATAGAGGAAGCTGTTTTTTTTGGTAACCAGGTCCAAAACAACAGCAACAACAACCACAACCACACCAACAAAAATGAGTACAAAATTTACAATGTTCCTGACAAAATGAAAAGGGTTTCATTTGTTTAGTTTTTTTGTTTGAATTGATCTTAACCAGCCCAGCCATCTTCTTTCCTTGAACAATCGATAATGTAAAAAAAAACATATGATAATTGTATTTTTTGATCATATCTACAATTCGATTCTTTGTATTTATCTTAGAGGACCATTACAATAGGTTTTTTTTTTGCTAATTTGAGGCGCTTGAAGAAAAAAAAACAACATATAGAGACAAGGAGGAAAAATAAAATTGACAAAATAAGCCACGCGCAGTTTGAGCATAGGTTCTTTTTGTTTTATTTCGCCTTTTTCACAGTCTCTTTCTCGTGGCATGTGTAATGCAGAGTCGTGTGTGCATAAATGCAAAACTAACATTAAATGTAAAATTATGTACATTCATACGTGTCTGTATGTGATAATTTATTAGATTTAAAATGTAAAGTATGAAAGTATAAAATTACATGATAGTTGTAGAGCAGGTTGAAAAAAAAGAAGAATATTATCTTTGAGTGTTTTTTGAAGTTGTTTTGTTTTATAATGTAAACGAGTCCGAGAAGTCAATAGAAGATATGGTCTGGTAAAGCGAGGAAATGGTCCTCATGATCTGACGCGTGTTTGGATAAAAGACAAAGCCCTTTGAAGACCTGTTCTCGGCCAGATAACGACGGAAGTCGAGTTCCAGCTCGTTGATGAACTGATCGCGCTCGTTGGGCGAAAGGTCATCGAAGCCTCTTCCTGTATGGATACCGGCTGGATCGGGAAAGTTGTGGATAGCTGTGGTTCCAGTCATTGATAGGAGCTTGCTTATTTTAAAAATAGATAGATTGAGTAGTCAAAGGGAAAAAAGAAATAAAAGTAAACAAATGCTTTCTAAGAGAAAAGGGGGGAAGAGTTTTGGAAGGAAACAGGCGAGTTTTATAAGGGGGACGAAATTTTTTTTGGTGAGACGACATCTGAAAGGTGGTCTCTTTGCTGACAAAAACTTTTTCTTTGTCGCATTACAATACGGCCTATTTATGTTTACTAAAAGATATAAAAGTGGCGATTGGCTAAAGTCACATTACCTGAAATCTGTTTATAGCGGAAATCCATTCCCCCCCCACTTTTTTTTTTTTGCTATTTATGCTTTATTTTTGGCTCTAAAAAATTGAGAAAACTGTCTAGATTTCAAGTTGGTCTTTTCGGAAAATCTTCTCAATATCAAAAAATTGGCCTCTCCTTTTCAAGTGGCCCATTTCCTCTTAGTTTACTTTTTTTTATATATAACAACGAATTTTGTGTATGAGTTTGTTGGATTTATATTTACTCGTCAAAAAAACTTGTAACATGACCAGCTCAATGAGAACTGATAAGCCTCTAGCATTTTCTTAACTCTGGACGAATCCTTCGCAGCGCCAGTGGCAACATGCAAGGGCATTAGGTGCTCCAGAGTTGGATGTGCTTTACGCAAATAATCCGAATGCTCAAGCTCAACCATTGCCTGTTTCCGGTTATCATAACTGCTGGTCAAGGCATCTTCTATCTGTTTGTCGAAAGCCGGCACATATGATGGCACGCCCTGCGATCTGCTTGTAAACAGATCGCGCAGATTGTGCACGGCCATCCCGCTGCCCACAATGACCACGCCCTGGTCTCTCAAGGAAGCCAGAGTTTCGCCCAGCTCCACGTGCTTTTGCATCGAGTCGTTGTGGAAAAGGGAGAGCTGGACTATGGGGAATGGCGCGTTGGCTAGCCCTGCTTTCTTCAGCACCACCCAGACGCCATGGTCCAGGCCACGGTCGACTATTTCAGTCGGAATATTAGCAGAGTTCAAAATGCTGGATACCTGGTGGGCTAGCTCTGGGTCGAGGCGGTGCGGGAACTCTTCTTTGTACATCCATGAGGGGAAGCCGTGGAAATCGTATATCAGGGGCTGCTCAATGCCTGTTTTGCTGTTGACTTGCAGAGTCGTGGCGCCGGCCTCCCAGTGGCCACTGACAATTAGCAGAGCTCGTGGATTGAGTCCGAGGATTTCGCTGCCGATTTTGCTCAGCCCCTGCGAGATTGCGTCGCTGGGTGGGTAGTCCTTGGAGTCTAGGAGGTTGGGACCGCCATGGCTGACAAAGTAGACAGGCATTCGCGAGGCTGCTGCTGCTGACGATGCCATTGTTGATGACTTATTGATTGAAAAAGTAGTTGTAGTAGTATCGATGAATAGTCTGTATAGTACGTACGATAGTATGGCTGTGAAAAGAAATCTGTGCAGAAAAGCCATACCAAGCCGATGAACAAGGGAAAAAAAGATAGAGGATTAAGGAAGAGAAGAATAGCAACTGTTTGGCTATTTTGCTTTCTATTTCAATGTATTTTAGCTGTCTTGAATGGAGATTTTGCATATATCTCTGACTAATGTGCATTAATAATCTGATTAGATGCATTACAAATGCGCTTGATCTGAATCACGCTGTGGTAATTCATGAGGCGCGGACAAGGGTTGTGAGTATTTTAGCAAAATTAGCAGAAGAATAATCACATGTGCAAAAAAAAAGCAATTAGGTGCATTTATCTGCAGCACACGTGAAAAAGAAAGTGAGAGATAAACGAAATAGAGAGCATTTTTGCTTTAAAACGTTGCTTTTTCTTCGTTCCTTTCATTTTTATTTCTCATTGATTGTTATTACTTTCTTTTCATTGCTCTTTATTTTATTATATTGCAGGCTTTTTTAATATATCGATGATGTATTCCAAAGTGCACATAGCAAAGATGACTGGTGTGGCGCACAGATTCACCAGTGCGGCGGCGGCACAGTCGGCAGCGATCAAGCGCGTGACAGTAGTAGGCGGCGGCCAGATGGGCGCAGGCATTGCCCAGGTATCAGCGACGTTTGAGCACCCAGTGACCCTCGTGGACGTCAGCCAGGAGGCCCTGGACAGAGGCAAGCAGTACATGGGCAAATCGCTGGCTCGTGTGGCCAAGAAAAAGTACCCAGAGGACCCGAAGGTGGCTCAGGAATGGGTCGATGCTGTTTTGGGACGCATCGAGCCCACGACGAATTTGGCAGAGGGCGTGCGGAAGGCCGATCTGGTGGTCGAGGCTATTGTCGAGAACATTGGGGTCAAGCAGCGGCTTTTTGGCGATATCGCGGCTGGTGCGCCGGAGCAGAGCGTGCTGGCGAGCAATACCAGCTCTTTGCCCATCGGTCGGATCGCTGAGCAGTTGAATGGGACTAGAAGACAGAACATGGTTGGGCTGCATTTCTTCAACCCTGTTCCGCAGATGAAGCTGGTCGAGGTTGTCAAGGCTAATGAGACCAGCGAGGATACTGTTGCAAGGGCCCTGGAGTTTGTCAAGAGCATTGGCAAGGCGCCGGCTGTATGCAAGGATACGCCTGGCTTTATTGTCAACCGTCTTCTTTTGCCATACATGATGGAGGCTATTCGTCTTCTTGAGAGAGACGTTGCTGAGGCCAGAGACATCGACACAGCTATGAAGCTGGGCGCTGGCTATCCGATGGGCCCGTTTGAGCTGTGCGACTATGTGGGTCTGGATACTATCAAGTTTATTGTTGATGGCTGGTACAAGGACGGCGAGGGTCTGCAGGGCAACAATTTGTTTGCTGCCAGCAAGAAGCTCGACGAATTGGTTGCAGCCGGGCATCTGGGCGTCAAGAGCGGCCGTGGGTTCTACGACTACTCGAAAAAATAAATGTGATTCTTTTTGTTTATTACTAGAAAATACAATTAAAAAACAGACCAGACCAGATCAGATCATATCATATCAGATCGGTGTTGCTTTTCTAAGCAGCTTCATGTTCTGCTCGTAGACGGCAAACACGATAGCGCCTGAAAACATCAGGCGGGCCAGTCTTGGCGTCGCGCCTCTCCACAGCGCCCAGACACCGTCCTGGGTTACAATGCCAACAGCGCAGCGCACGGAGCTCTTGTATGCGCCTGCATCCGACATCCCCTGCATCCTGGTCTTGACCACGTCAAGCGGCATAGTGGCATAGACAGTGACGATGCCCGCGCACATGCCCAGGAAAAACGCCTGGACGCCAGTCAGTTGTTTGCCAGTAGATTTTACGACAATCTGTTTGAGCGAGTCATACGCAGCAAAGCGCACGCACGAATTGGCGCCCTGACGAGCCATCACCGGGCCCACGCCGCGATACAGCCCACCTTCGCGTAACACCTCTCTGAGACAATCACGAGCGCCCGAGTATCTTTGCTTTGGCATGCAGTGGTCGTGGATCAACCGGGTCTTGACGGCCTCTGTTGGTGCCACGACCAGAGCGCCCTCCGTGATACCTGCACACATGCCGGCACACATCATCTGGGGCATTGTCAACCGACCCTGGCTGTCCCTTAGCTGCTCCTTGATTGTATCGTAGGTTAGGAAGCGCACGCCGGCTTTGAGCGCGTTACCTAGGAGCATTGGTGCTAGTCCTCGGTAGAGTCCCTGGGGTCCCTGGGTCTGTAGTGTGTGCTGGAGACAGGAGAGTGGGCTCGTGTACTTGTGTGTCGTTTGCAGCTGCATTTTGGTCTTTATTAGCTCTGTAGGGTATGTTGCTGCACCCTCGACAGCGCCTGCTACTATGCCTGCTATCAGCGAGTGAGCCGGCGCATCCTTTTTGCTAGCCATTTTCTTCTCTAAACATAAAAACGCTTTGCATAAACGAGTTATGCATTAGCTTTTGAGCAAAGAGATAAAAAAATAATTAATTAAAAAAAACAAGAAATTTTAGAGCATCTGCGCTTTGGCTTTTTTTCCCCTGGCTACTTGCTTGCTTGCTTGCTTGCTTGCTTCCGATAAACGCACATGCATTCCAACGAAAATCTTTCTTTATTCTTCTAGACCCGTTGAATGTGTGGGGAAGAAAAAGAATAAAAATAAAAGCAGGTCGGCCGAGTCCATTATTTATTTATTTATTTCGGGTCTTTGGAACCTGTGCTTATATCTCCAATTCCCTTTTTATCTATTTTTGCCTATTGTTATGCATTTTCTTTTTTATTTCTAACACGGGCTTTGATTTATTGTTTTTCTTTTGTTCTGGTTCTGTTCCGGTTTTATTTTCAAAAGATCGCTGGAACCCGGATACAAGTTGAATAATAAAATTTTTTATACATTTCCCCATGTCAATATTTTTAATCAAGAACAAAAAATTTCCTTCTTTTTTTACTTTTTTTCTATGCATTTCCCTGTGTATAAAAAATGATAATGACTGTTTAATATAATTTTGGCATTGGCCAGTGTGCTAAATAAGCTCCGTGCTCTGACCAAAATGAAAAAAATATCTCTTCTATTGTTCATATCCGAAAACAAAAGCAGCAATAAATCTCCGCACCTGGGGAAAACAAGGTCCTTGCAACCCTGTCCTGAACACCAAAACAATCAGCTCAAAAAAAAAGTCCGATCCTATCCGATTTGCTTGTTGGTAACAAAAAAAATTATCCTTACACCACCAACAAAGCCGAGCTTGCGCTTCTTCTATGCTCTTCTTTGCCTTGCCTGTCTTGCACCCCCCACTGCTGATGACCCTTGTGCCCTCTCTATTATTGTGCATATACGCTAGTGCTGAGCTTTTTTTTTGCACTGGCATTCATGGTTGAATTTTTGTTGATTGTAGGCTATATTCGATGACGATACACCCGGGCACTTGTTAATGCAACTGGGCTTGGTGCTAATTTTTCTTTATTTTTAAAAGGAGCAGGTTTTTTATGTTTTGTTATTTGCTCATCTACTGATGGGAAAATTTTCACTTGGAAGTGTGTAACAGAATAGAAGGTTTCTTTGGAATACATTGGTTTGTTTGTTTTTGTTATATAATTGGCTGACTGTATATATGAAAAATCTGCTTTTTTCTTTCCATTAAAATATTCTTATTTATTTTTTTTTTCATGTAGAAATATAAATATCTCTTTTGCTGGCATGTCCACACAGCCAGTTTCTTCTCTCCAGAATCTTGATAATTGGTCTTTAATCTCTTGTTGGATAAAATCATTTTCCATCTTTTATATCCTTATTTTTTTTTCTCCTTTTTCCCTTTTCACCTCTCTTTTTTCACTTCTTTCTTTTTTACATTCTATCCTGTGTACTATACAAACATTTTTTTATTCATATAAATGGTTGCCGCGTCAAAGGTCGTGCCGGCCTTTCTGGGCGGCTTTATCTGCATATACGGGCTAGTGTCAGGATTTGTCAAGGAGCGGCTGTTTTTGTCAGAATCGCTGGTCGCCATGCTGTTCGGCATCATCATCGGACCGCAGGCAATCAATGTGGTCGATCCGCGCGACTTTGTGGATACCAGCAAGTTTACATTGGAGTTTGCGCGCTACATCATCGCCATCCAGGTCATGGCCGCCGGTATTACGCTTCCGCGTCGGTACATTGTGCGCAAGTGGCGCACAATGTCTGTGATGCTAGGGCCTGTGATGGTGGTCATGTGGCTCGTGACCGCTGGGATCATCCATCTGATGTTTGAGATAGGCTTCAAGCAGGCCCTGTTGATAGCTTCGTGTGCTGCGCCCACAGACCCTATTCTAGCAAACTCCGTTGTCAAGGGCCGGTACGCAGAGGCAAACGTGCCAAAGAACGTGCGCGATGCGCTGTCTGCAGAGTCCGGCATCAACGACGGCCTGGGCCTGCCGTTTCTGTACTTTGCGCTGTATCTCTTGAACGAGAGCTACTCGACTGGCCATGCAATGGGCCGCTGGTTTTACTGGACCTGGTGCTACAACATCTTGCTTTCTGTGGTCATTGGCATTGTTGTCGGGTACGTCGCTAGAAAGCTGCTGCGCTGGGCAGAGTCCTACGATCTTATCGACAAAGAGTCATTTCTGGCCTTCTCGATCGGCCTGTCCATATTTATCGTTGGCTGTCTGCAGCTTATCAGAAGCGACGATGTTCTGTGCTGTTTTATCGCTGGCCATGCCTTTACATGGGATGACTGGTTTCGCGAGGAGACAAAGGACGCGCATTTCCAAGAAGTGCTAGACGGCCTGATCAACGTCACCTTCTTTATCTACTTTGGCACCATTATCCCCTGGCACCAGTTTAACAATGCCGAGCTCGTAATTACTCCGTGGAGGCTCATTGTGGCTGCCATCATGGTTCTGCTTCTGAGAAGGCTGCCCGTTGTCGTGCTGCTTACCAGGCTGACTCCGGCTTTCAGAAACTACCGCCAATCCATATTTGCCGGCTGGTTCGGTCCTATTGGCGTAGGCGCTATATTTTTTGCAGAGATCGTGCTGGAAGAGATCGAGATGGAGCCCGAGCACTATCATCTGCGGTCCCGCGAAATTATCGTTCCAATTGTCAGCTTCCTTATATTTTCTTCTGTGCTTGTCCATGGCATCACCCTGCCTCTTGTCTATATCGGAAAAGTCGTACGCAGCCGCAGTCGGTCTATCTCGTCCATGTCTATACGCAATGGCGTTATCAGTCGTCTGTCCTTTGTCAACTCTAGAGAGCCCACAGGCATACATGGCGTGCATATCCCGATGATCAACAGTAGCAGCGGAAGCCCAGCTGACGAATATGTCGATGATGATGATGCTAAGCGCGACAGCAGGCTGATATTTGGCAATGGAGCTATTTCCAGCAGCGACCAGTCTCCGACCGCTGCCGATGAAGACGACGGGGATCGGTCGCCTAAGAGTTCGGAAAAGGACAGTGACCAGGACCAGGACCAGGACCGGGGTCCAGCTGCCTCGCTAGATCTTATCCGCACCATCACTATTGATGAGACGCCAAAAGTGTCGAGAGACCAGATGGACATTCATCTCCGACCAAGGAACTACCGTGCTAAATACGCTGAGCATGCACATAATCTGCAGACACCTACAGTGTTTAGCGGTCCAAAGTACTCGCATCTGTTAAATACTGGATCTGGCAATAATCTGCCACCGCCAATTCATATAAAGTCTCACAGCGCACAGGAATTCAGGTCGCCTGCCATGCAAAATACCGATGATAGTGGCAAAGATGCCAATAATGTCAGCGATTCGCAGCTTGCTGAGCAGGCCAGAATTGCTGCCGGAAACGTCGCTCGTGGCCCAGGGAACAAGGGCAGTAGCAGCAGCAGTGCCAGTGTCAGTGGCAATAGGGACCGGCCAGAGAAAAGCACACAGGACGACAGGGACGGTCTGCTGCTTGCTGCCGATGAGGCCATCAGCTCGAGAAACATCTCTCGCGCCACAACCAATAATACGATCATGAGCGTGCCCGAGGTATATAGACGCGGATCACGAACAAGTGATATACTTCTTGGCATCACCATTACTCATCATGCAAGCATTCCGGAAACTGGTGCAGCCGAAGGTACTACTCCGTCGATAATTGCAGCAGCACATCATTTTGGCGACAACCAGCAGCAGAATCAGCGTTCGTCCTTTATGGACTCTGATGGTCTGAGACGTAGGAGAAATCGGATGGGCAGTGTCAGCGGTATAAGGAGGATTCTGCGCAAGCACAGAAAACAGAGGAACGTCGATGATGGCAGTGGTGGTGAGCAGCAGGCCTGTCAGTTTATTGGTAATCGCACGAATCCTTTGGGAAGACTGGAGGACGGCGAGTTGGTGGACTATGATGATCCTAATGACGATGATCCAGAACAGTCGTTTATGAGCAATAATGTCGATGACCGGTTCATCGACTATCTTACTGTGGATATCGGCAGTAGTATCAGGAGATTCACTTCGAGGCTCCCTGGTGTCGCTGGTCGTCATTCGAGCGGTGGTGGCAGTGGCGGTGATTCCAGAAACAGAAACAGAGATAGCAATGATCGATCCCGTAATCAAGAATCATCTCCAGTGTAATTCTTTTCCACAATGATAATCAAAGAAAAAAATTGTTTGTGTTTGCATTTTCTTGTCGTCATTCAATTAAAGCTAAATAATAATAAAAAATAAAGTCCAAAAAATAATACGACTTTTTTTAACGCTTTTCCTTCCCTATCTTTTATTTTTACTTTTCCTTTCTTTTCAATCTATTTCCTTTATTTCTTTAAGCTTATGTTTAAATGCACTCTTAATCGAGGATATTCGTCGATAAGTTTCATGGCCCCACTAGTCGCCAGCAAAATGAGTACTCATCAACCAAGACTTC
>JANBOH010000401.1:0-12039 GCA_027478445.1 Coemansia asiatica
AAATGTCTACTGCTAGCCAGGTCAGAAATGCTTACCGGCGACTACTCAAGGTAGAGCGTCGGCGATTTGCCGGCGATCTTCCAGTGCAAGCCGCTGCTCAGAAGCAGACACGGTCAGAGTTTGAGAGCAACCGGACACAGACAGACGAAAAGAAGATCCAGAAGCTATTGAAGCATGCAAAAAACGTCGAAGAGGTCATTCGGCGGTATGTCGTTCAGGCACCTCGTAGCGAGACCAAGGAGAACACTTACGATATAAAGTTTACCTCTGAACATGCTCTCCGCGATCGTCATCCCATTATAGTTAAAAGCTCGTTGCAAAAGAACAAGAGCAGCTCTGAATCCAACGAATAGATCTTTTTTCTTTTTTCTTTAAAACAGTGTTGCTTACCAGAAAACGAAAAAAAGTAGCATAATAAAATAAAAAACCATTAAAGAAAAATTACTTCTTAGCATCATCATCTTTGCCTTTCGATCCACGAGCAGGCAGCGCAGAGCCTATATCTGATCCACGCAGCTTGACACCAAGCACACGTTCGAGTCTGCCCAGAATCTGCTGGTTAGGAACAGCCTTTCCAGCCTCATAGTCCCTAATAACCGTGTCCTTTTCGTTAATCTTCTGGGCAAGCATCTTTTGCGTCCACTCCTTCTCCTTGCGCACTCTTTGGATCGTCTGGCTGACAGTTTGCTTGATTGTCGATGGAGGCTTGACATCGTCGCTTCTGTCGAGCTCTGCTATGCGCCGGTGATCAGTGTTGACGTGGCGCGCCTTGTTAAGCACTGTGCCTGTCGGCTGCGTATCGACGATGGTGCCGCTGCGTGCTGCTGCATTGAGCTGGCTGGTGGAACGGACTGCAGCAGTGCGCACCTGCGGCTTGTGAATGACCATTGGCTTGTAGGGATCGGGATTGTAGGGATCGCTCATTTTCGTTGATTAATAATGTAACCGGAGTATAGATTGAAAACTGGAAGAATAAAAGACAGCAAACAAAGAAAATTAAATTAATGAGAAAAAGAACAAGAACAGAAAAAGAAATGGAAAAGAAAGTGTGAATGCTTTTAGAGCTTTTCTTATTCTGACAAATGACCAAAGTGACGACGTATTCTCCGTTTGATTGTGCAAAAAGAGAATCTGTAAGAAAAGCTTCTCGATCTTTCCAAATCCATTAAAAAAAAGTAAAAGAAAAAAGAGAGAGCAAGATTGGCTGTCTTTCAACCCAGTAACGTTCCAAAGATCACACATAGCAGCTCAACAACGTAGTCGATCTGGACCAGTAAAGACACATTTGTAGTAGTAGTCATAATTTCCTCTGGCATTGACAGTTGACTATGAAGCGCTGCTTGTGAGCGGAAGAAAGTATGCTTTAGAACAGCAGCACTGACAGATCGCTTGGCCAGCGGCCACCGCAGCAGCAGCACTGGATTTCCAGGGCTTACTAATTCAGAAAACGCCAGGTCAGTTGTTCCCAGAGTCTTGATGACCTCAGAAGACAAGGAGCGCATAGAACCAGTATCGAATAAACGCGCAGTCATGGAAATAGGGATGCCAGCCAGACACAGGAGCAAAACACAGCCAGCTGCTCGCCGAATCATCAACGGACCAGAGAAAGAGGAGGGCTGCTGCTTGTGGATACCAGAGAAATGGCTGCTGCTGTTGCTTTTACCAAAGCTGTTTGCAATGGCTACTCTTCTTCTTTGCCTCCATGATGCTGTTGTAGCTAAGCCCATGGCCATAATCAGCAGCATTCGCTCGATCCAGAATGCCCAGAGTGGCAAAATATTACTGCTGCCTAGCAAGAGCGTGCAAACAAAGCCGATGACCGCTGCTCCCTGGATGGTTCCTAGACGCTGCAGACTGCCCAGAAGCCAGGTGTCCATCGCCGTGCTGCCAAAAAGTCCCTGGTAGCTTCCGTCGTCGCCGTCGTCGCTGTCGCTAAGCGAAAAGGAAGACATCTTTTGTTCCAAGCCTGTTGAGTTCAGCCGCTGAAAGCGGAATGCCTCAAATGGCCGCGGCTGGGAAGCACCAGTGAAGGAATTGCTTTTGAAATTTAACGATGGCTTGCTGTTTGCCAGTCGGCTTCTAAAGCTGTTAAAGCCCTTGTTGCTAGCAGTAGCACCAGAAGCATTAGCAGTAGTAAAAGTAGTGCTGGCACCATGGCCCATCAGGGACACCAGATCCACCTCCATATCCTCGGTATCCCTATGTTCTCTCCTTGTGCTCTGGGATCCAAAAGAGATGGTGTCAAGTCCAGCCATCAGATCAGCGTCAATATCGTCACGCTTGTCGCTTATACCTCTGTTTTGATCCCCTTCTTCATTCTCCTCGTCGCTGCTGAGCGATGCAGTTCCATGCCGGTACCTGTTGCTGGTACGTCTTTTAGATGAGGATCTCTTAGTCAATTGGTGACCGTTTCGCAAAGAATTAATGCTCAATCCAGCCAAAGTGTCATCCTGATCCATGTTGGCCTCGGATGCGCCAAACGAGAGCTGCTGAAACGATGCAAACGTCTGCTGTGGATCCACAGCAGGTATCGAATCTTCGTGATCATGACCAATCGACTGTGTATCGCGGATAGCTCGTTTGGTCTTCGACATCCTTGATCTATAACTACTCCGTGTGCGCAGAGCAAATGCAGCAAGCAATAATAGCGATATATCTGTGCCTGCGACTGCTATCCAGACAAACGATGGCAAAGACGTGGTTATCAAAAAAGCAGCAGCAAGACGTAGCCAGGTCAGATAAGCGATGCGGTATTTATACATTGGCAGGCCCGAGACACGCATCCCTGGATTGCAGGCCAGGTAAAGCCACAGCGGATTCAATAAGCGCGAGAAATAAGTTATCAGGGCTAGAAGCAAAGCAGAACAGACCGAAAGAACGGGATCCAGCAGCCAACCTAAAAATACGTACAGGTACCATGTCCACATTAAAAGCGGGCATATAGCTAGGGCTACAAGCGCGCATGCAAGCCATGTAACCACCATTCCCCTTTTCCTGAGTGTTGGCTGGACCCGCATCAGGGGCGCAGCGTTTCTTGCACTAGCTGATTTCTTAAGAGCATTGGCAAGCTCGCGCCGATAGACCCACTGAGCTTGCTGCTGCAGCCGCTCATCTACTCTTCTTTGGCAGCTGCCGCATACCAGCGGATACCGTCTTCTAAGCTGGTTTGCATAGTTTTCGGCGTTCCCCAGCCGATCGTTAAACTCGGGATCGTCTTCGTCGGGCAGATAAGAAGACAGAATCTGGCGCACAAGCTCCTGGTTTCTCTGGCAGCCGTCGCAAAAGACACGTATTTTCTTTTCTTCGGCCATGGATCTTGGCAAGAGCGTCTGACGAAGGGGGATGGGAGACTCCTGGTACATTTCATCTCTGCTATCTACGATATTTCCACGTTCGTCTGTTGTGTTTTGGTTATCACATTTAGCGCAATGCCAGTCGTTTGCGGTCTCAGCTATGCCGTTGTCTGAGCGCGATAGCCGTGTTTTCTGGTTGCAGAACCAGCAAGTCACTGTTGTCCCCTTATGCCCAAATAGCGACCACATTTCTATCTTGTTTGCATAGTACGCAATTTGTATAGAATATAATCTTAAGAGAAAATATATGCAAATTGAGAAAATAAAATAAAAATAATATTAAAAAGTTTTAGAAGAAAATCAAGCAAAGCAAATGTTTTTTTTTCTTAAAATGCGAACAATTTTTTCTCTTAATACAGACTCCACGCGTCTGATCCCTCTATCTTTTTTTTTGCTTCTCTGCGCCTTTACCCCAAGATCAAAGCAAACGAAAAAAAACTTTATCGATTCACTCTTGTCTCTAACCATAAAAACCTACCAAAACTTTTTTTTATCTCTGCTTACCTTAGCGTTTTCTTGTATTTTCTTTTTTTTTAATCGGCACTATTTCATTAAATATTTACTTTTTCAAATAGTACGGCATAATGTTGAGAAGGATCGGTGTCGCTTCTGGGCTCTGCAGCTCACACTTCTGCATATGGATCTTTGCTAGCTCCAGGATCAGCTCATGCAGACAGCAACAGCAGAGGCGAACGCTGATTCAGCCGTCCTTTGACTACAAATATATCCGCGACAACGCCCAGACATTGCTAGAAAACGCACAAAGCCGCAACGTCATGGATGCCCAGCCACACCGCGTAGGCGAGCTGTACAACGAGTTCCGCAGGCTCACAGCGCTTGTCAACGAGAAACGCAGCGAGCTTAATTCTCTATCCAAGGAGCTGGGCAACCTAGCACGTAGTCGCTCAAAAGGACACAAAGCTGATGGGAAAACCGCTGAGCAGCCCACAAAATCTAACAGCGGACTGGACGAAAGCGGTCTGCAGGCAGCAATAGCGGATCTGCGGGAAAACGCTAGAATCACAAAGAACACGATCCAAGCAATTGACGCAAATCTCAATGTGATCGAGAAAAGGCTTCGATATGAGGCGTCCAAGCTGCCAAACGTGTCTCATCCAGATACGCCTCTAGGCGACGAGTCTCATGCGCGGACCATGAAAACCATAGGCACTTTGCACACAGTTGATAAAATCCCGCTGGACATATCGGACAACACTAAGCCTAGCGACCTGGATTTCAAGGATCACTATGATCTGGCTCTTGATCTGGGCATTGTCGATATGGAAGCAGGTGCAAGGGTTGCTGGAAGTCGGTTTCACTATTGGCGCGGCGCTGGTGCCTTGCTGGAGCTTGCGCTGGTTCAGTACGCAATGACGAGGGCTGCGGCCGCTGGGTTCACTCCCCACATCACGCCAGACATAGCTCGCAGCAGCATAGTAGATGCATGCGGGTTCCGCCCACGCTCTGGCGCTGAGGAAGATGCTCGGCTCAACGTCTATACAGATGTTAACAAGGATGATAAAGCCGAAATGGCGCATAATCGTCATTCTGCGGGCGAAGCAAGCCAGATATACCGTGTTTCGCCGGTTGCAGAAGAATCCTCTAGCGCGGATAGCCATGCGGATCCTGATCCGCTCTGTCTGGTTGCGACTGCCGAGATTCCTCTGGTGGCCATGCGAGCGCAGCAGATGCTGGACAGGCGCGAGCTGCCGATGAAATTTGCTGGACTGAGCCATTGCTTTCGTGCAGAGGCTGGAGCACGCGGCCGCGACACTCGGGGCATCTACCGTCTTCACCAGTTTACCAAAGTAGAGCTGGTGACCCTGGCGCTGCCCGAGGACAGCCAGCGAGAGCTTTGTCGCCTGGTTGATTTCCAAACCGCGCTCTACGAAGATCTGGGTCTGACGTTCCGTGTGTTGCAGATGCCGACGTATGAGCTGGGCGCAAGTGCCTATCAGAAATTCGACATTGAGGCGTGGATGCCCGGCCGCAAGGCTTGGGGTGAGATCTCCAGCGCGTCCAACTGCACCGACTATCAGGCACGCCGGCTGGGCATAAGAGTGCGTGCTGGCGCTGCTAAAGATGGGTCGTCGGTGGCAGCAGCACCTGTCTTTGTCCACACACTGAACGCCACCGCTGTGGCTGTGCCGCGTATTGTGGTTGCGCTTCTGGAGTCGTTCCAGCAGCCCGATGGTAGCGTGGTAATTCCTCATGTGTTGCGTCCATGGATGATGGGCATGGACATGCTTGTTCCCAAGCGCCACTAAGCATATCTTCAAATGGCTTTTACAAATGTTATTTTTTTTTTGCGTGTCTACAAATGAATAACCTCGGATGTTAAAAAAGCAGATGAATGCGGTTGTCAGGTGTTTTCTTCATTGTTTTGACAAGATAATTAAAAAACTAGCCGGGTTGCATTGTTTTTTCACTTAAACATCGCTTTGATGAGACAGTATATGAAATGGAGAGATGAAAAGGCTTGCTTTTCAAAAGCTGTCACTTATTTGCTTGCTCATTCATTCATTCATTCATTCATTCTTATAATTTCTCTAATATATAACTTTTTAATAATCCATTGTGCTTGACATAGATACTCATCGTACACCATGCCAATACGCTCGCCGTTTCCAGATGTCGGTATTCCTGCTCAGGACGTTACTGCATTTTACTTTGGATTAGCGCAGAAAAGAGAAATATCAAGCAAATGTGGTAGCGCTAGCGATGTTCCACTTATCATCAATGATGCAACCAAGGAGCAATGTTCTTTTTCAGATATCAAGCAGCTCTCGGCCACGGTTGCACAGGGGCTAGTTGCCACTGGATTAGACATCAGATACAGACAAAGTCACTGCGACAGATCCTTTACAGGCCATGTAGGAGCCATTCTTCTTCGTACCGACATACGTCTGAGCGCAATCCACTTTGGAATCCTTTTAGCTGGAGGCACTGTCGCAGCAATGGATCCTGACCAGAGTCCAAGTGTTTTGGGTGAGCGTCTAAAAGTAATCAACGCAAACTCTGTGTTTGTCGCTGCTGATCTGCTTCCTCTGCTGCTTTCTGCTCTGGATCAGGCAGGCTATCATGTACCCAAATCGCGCATATTCGTTCTTGATGCATTCTGCTGCGATAAGCCTGTCACCGATAATGAATGTGTTTTATTTGACGATTTTGTCGCGGCCAATAGCGATGCACAGTATAAGCCTCCCGAGCCAATGCCTGAAGAAGAGCTTGCTCGAAAGGTCGCACTGATAGTCTATTCGTCAGGAACTACTGGAAGTGCCAAGGGCGTTATGCTGACTCATCGCAACCTGGTCGCTGCGCAGATGATGGTAAATGGCTATATAGCGCAAAATCCCATTTCTGTAACCAAAGATGGGATTCCTAGCTATGCCCGTGAAAGCATTCTTGCTGCACTGCCTCCGTGGCATCTCTTTGGCTTTAGTGTCCAGGTCTACCAGCCACTTGCCACTGGCTGCTACCTAGTTGTTCTTCCTGTGCTAGATCCATTTTCGTACATCCAGGCAATCGAAAGATACAGAATCGGCCGACTGTGCGCTACACCTGGCACACTGCATGCACTGGTTAGCAACTCGCATAGATCAAAGGAAAGTGGCAGGATTACTGTAACTGCAGTAGCAGAGCAGAGTTATGATATTAGCTCTGTCAGGGCTATAGTTTGTGGCGGCGCATCCATACCTCCCGCCAGAAAAAAGCAGTATCGGGAGTTCTTTGGCAATCCAGTGTTTGCTATAGGATACGGGGCGACTGAAACCAGCTCAATTATAGCTGGATGTACATTGCGAAAGCCAGCTCCAGGCGCTGTCGGGGTTCTCTATCCCAATAGCATAGCAAAGGTTCTTGACGCAGATGCCAGCGAGACAGACGGATTTGGCGAACTGTTTATCTCTGGCCCTCAAGTCATGGCTGGATACGTCAGCAAAGATATAAAGTCGCCTATTACTGACGATGGATTCCTTGGCACCGGCGACTATGTTAGAGTAACTCCCGAAGGCGACGTGTTTTTCCGTGGCCGCGTGTCAGATATCATTTATACCTCTGACGGTCCAGTGTCCACAACTGATATCGAGGATGTGGTCTCAGACTGTCCAGCAGTCGCTGACTGCGGTGCCGTTGGTGTTGGGCCAACGGGCCATGCTCTGCCGGTTTTATTTGTTGTTCTTGACTCCAGCTCCAAATACTGTCTGGACGAAGTCAAAAAATGGATCAAGACTCATCTCAGCTTCTTTGTCGAGTGCCGCGAGATAGACCAAGTACCAAAGAATCACGGCGGCAAAATACTCAGAAGAGTACTTGTGGAGAAGGCTGGGTGAATAAGCCTAGCCAGAAATGTGGAGATCTTTTCTCTCAAAGATGCAACCTTTTCTATTTTTAATTTTTCTTTCCCCTCCGTGAAGAAATCCAGAAAAAAAAGAAAAGAAAATCGCGACTTTTAATTTATTGCCAAGAAATTCGCTTTTTTACTTTTCCTCAATTTTTCTGACCTCGTCTTTTACGCCTGGTCCATTTTTCACAGTTGTCTCGAGCACTTGTCATTTTGCCTTTTTAATTTTCTTTTTCTTTCTTTCTTTTTCCCTCTTTATATTTATATATTTTTATCTCCTATTTTTGCTGTTATAACTTTTGTGCTTGGAACAATTGCTTTAAAAGTGCAATTTCGCTTACTCCTTTATTTAGCAACGACTGCATATTTTTTTACCTGAATACTCGCCTCACTATCGCTCTGGACGCTTATTGAACATACGGACACACAAATACATATATTTGCGAGCCATGGACAACTCAAAGATCGATGTTACTAGCCAACTCAGTGCTGATACCTTCAAAGATAATGTCAAGTCGGGGTCATTGCAAGCAGACAAAAACGAAGACCAGTCATCTATCGACAGGCCAGAGCCTCTTGTCTTTGAGCCAAGCAAAGAGATAGTCGAGCTGTCCAGGCGAGGAGGCCTTTCAATGGTCTTGCAAACACTCATAGCATCTTTATTTACAGCACTTGTGCTAATCATGCCCTTTCTAATTGTTTATACATTTGTCAAAGTCAGCTGGATGCGTCTGCCGCTGGCTGCATATGTTGCATTTTGCTACTTAGACCCTGCAGTGGATAATGGGATTGGCCGTCGGGTCGAATGGGTTCGTGAGCTCGGCATATGGAAATATGTCAATGCGTATTTCCCAGTACGCATCGTTTTGGAAGAACAACTAGACCCGTCTCTGAGCTATATCTTTGGCGTATCTCCACATGGGATTCTCTGTTTTTCTGGTCAAGTGGTCATGGGCTCAAAGAAAAGCGGATTCGACGAAGCGCTCTCGGGGCTTACTGTGCATCCAGCTGCGCTGCACCATGCTTTGACTCTGCCTCTGTTTGGAGCGTTTCTTTTGTCTATCGGCGCTATCTCCTCTTCGCGCAAAAGTATTCGGCAGTGCTTGGCTCGTGGAAAGGGTCATAGCGTGGGGATTGTCATTGGCGGCGCAAAGGAGAGTCTGCATACTAATCGAGGAAGTCGCAAGCTGATTCTGAAGAACCGCAAAGGGTTTGTGCGTGAAGCTATCATGGCGGGCGCTCCCTTGGTTCCTTCATATGTGTTTGGCGAAAACGATATCTTTTTCCAGGTCGAGCATCCGATTTTACGTCGCTTGCAGAGGTGGCTGCAGTCAAAGATGATGTTTGCTTTGCCTGTGTTCTATGGAAGATTCGGTCTAATCCCTCGTCGGACACAGATAACTGCTGTGTTTGGCTCGCCAATCTTTGTCCAAAAGAACTCGAGTCCGACTTATGAAGAGATAAACAGTGTACATGCAAAATACATTCTGCAGTTGCACCGCCTGTACAGCCGGTTCAAGCCAGTATACGACCCCGAAGGCGATGACCTTGTAATTGCATAAAAAACATCATTCTTACACCTACACTCTCTTTTTTGTATTCTACCGTTATATTTTACTTAATTGAAACAAATTCAGATACTAATATTTCCCACTCATCATCATGAACTACCATCTTGACTGTTATTGTCCTTTGAGTTGCTCCGAGTTTCGATAGCTGATTTTAGCTCAAATAGCATGCTTTGCATTTCTATTTTTTGATCCGATCTCTGTTGCTACACATTTGCATGGTCATTTTTTTTATGAGAACATAGATATAAAAAAGAATAAATTTGGAATAAATTTGGAATGATAATTTGAAAATATTAGTAGGATTTGCAGAGTTTAAAAAATGCATTTTATTTTTCCAATATATATATAGCTGCATGTAAATAAAAGTTACCTCTGCTTGACGTTTTTCTCGCTGAAGACGAATGCGTTCGCTACGATCAAGAGCTGATCTCTATTTTTAATAGAAAAAGATATAACATCTTGAACAAAATAATAATTTTCCACTTACAAATTAGCATTTATAAGGACAATAAAGCAACGATACAATAATAATATTATTATTAATAATAGGATGTTTTTCTCTACCTTTGGTTTATTTGATTCCTGCTCGTTTCCAAGATCTGCTTCAAATTCCAGAGAAGGCGCATCTAGATCCTTAGAGTCAAGGGGCGTATATCCAAAGACACGAGCTCCTTCAGGCAAAAGCCCTATATCATCTTCATATCTCGCACATTTCTCGTCAAAAGACATTGCTGGGTCGCCGGATAAAGGCGGCTGTTCGTCACAAAAAAGTGCATTCAAAGCCGACTGGTAACTTGCATTGAGCATATCGATATCAGCCTTAAGCGACGAAAATACACGAGCAACGTCCTCTGAATCTGCATTTTGATCTTTTTGATCCATAAAATCCCTGCAGATAAACAATTTCGCATGAATCGTTTCCATAGTCTCAGCCATGGTGCCAAGTGATCGCGCTAAAGGATTAGTATGCGGCGAATCTGTGAGGTGGTTCGAGACCATGGCTTCCCATTTTTTAGAAGCATATCTAGCCTCCTGAACATTTTTAATCGCGTCTTTGCTAACAGTGCAGACATCGCAGATCAGCGATAGACATTTGTGGTATTTATCAAGAAAGCTATAGATGCTGTTGTAGTTAGGTTGGCCATTTGCCATTGCGTCTAATGAAGACAGCATGGATTCTAGCCAGATGCGCCGTAAGGCAAAGCAAATGTCGAATTGAAGTCGAGCCATATCCAGAGTACAATTGTCGCTTTGTTCAATTCCAGCAATCCTCTTCCTGTATTCCGAAACAGCATACAAGACATCTGCCGATAACCCATCTTCTTTATCCAACATTTCAAGCATAGCCTTGGCAATCCTGGTTAGAACCTCATTGGTAGTCTGGCATAGATGGGAGGACATCCAAAGCGTGCCTCGCCCCGGCAAAGCTGAAATGTTTAGCGCGCCTGCATAATGGGGCAGACGGAATCCCCTGTATATAAACTGGATTTCCTGGATATTCTTGATGCATCTTTGTATCATTGAATCTATCTCACGACAGATATGGACAGTCTCCAAAAGTCTGTTTCTAAAACCCGAAACTCTTTTGATAGCTGAATCCAAGCGCATCTGACCAAATATAGATGACAAAGCAATACCAGCACAACCAACACTACCCGCTAGCAATGCGATGCACAGAGCACTAAAAAACCTCGTCCCTCTAGTTGTAGCTTTCAAAGCTATGCCGCCTCCAATAGCCGATGGTACTACAAGCTGCGCAATATCGCTGGCTCTACCATATCTTTTGCCTTGTAAGCTACCAATCTCTGTTGCTGCTTGTATATCACCGAACTCATTGTCTATAAATGCCTTGGTCAATGGTCTCGGTGTGTATCTATCAGCCAGCAATCCCGAGTTGCCCAAAATGTTTATCAAAGTCTCCAGCAGCGATAATGCTATCAGCTTGTAGCTTGAATAGTTATTTGTAAACAACCTAATAATAAAGCTCTTTAGCTTGCTTTGCTGGCTCCACACCATTGACATATTTGAGATTGCACTTTGCGAGGTAGTTTCTTCGACAATAATTCCTTCTGCAGCATCGATTTCTTCCAGATACTGCGCCAATGGCGAGTCTTCGTATACTATAAGCTCAGACATTATTTAACAAAACAGAGGAATTTTCTTTATTAAAAAGTATAAATGCAGCATGGTCAAGACAACCAATCTCTGTGTACTTTTTTTTTTAATATTTTGCGAAAAATTGTGTATTTGTCAGGTTTTTATCACGTGCAAAACTTAAATGAATATATTCAAGAAAAAAATTGTGCTAAATCGGTGTTAATGGTAAATATGTGAAGCAGTTTGTTTTAAACTTTTCGGGTATTTCCAGTGGCGGCGGCTCGGGAAAGTCATAGTATGACTGAGGGATTCTTTTTGATGAATTTATCATATCTCTGTCTTGCTCATCTAGGTCGCAGTAAAGCTGGATAATCTGGTCAATAGCATTTTGGTCTTCGTCTTCGTCAGATTGGACTTGCTCAATATAAAGTGCGTTGCGCGAACAAGGTTCCAGAAGAGCAGACAATGATCTATTATCGTCAGTAAAAAGCCTGTCCAGTGTTTTGAGCACGGCTTTATTGTAGGACCCCGAATACCCGCTTGCTGGCAAAGTAGGGCTGTCGGGGCATGAAGGAGGGTTTGAGGCCGACGGTTGTCTGCGTGGTGGAAGCTGAATATCTATTGTTAGTTCGTTTTGGAAGCGCACCTGTCGCTTTGTAATTTTTGTGCCTGTATT
>JANBOH010000402.1:0-12011 GCA_027478445.1 Coemansia asiatica
CCAGAGCCGATGCATCTGACGTAGTCGCTGCGTTAGTCATAATCACTAGAACCCTTTTGATAGTCAGTTACTTTCTTGTAATTCTAATGGATTCAACAAATTTCGTAAAATATAATTCGAAAAGAACTTAAAGATTTATTTAATAGATTCAGATAAAAATTTTCTTATTTGTTTCGTTAGGTGGTACCCAGCGCTCGGACTGGTGTAGGGATAATAGGTGCAGGGGTGTTTAGCCGTTGAGGCTTGATCAACTGCAGGGGTGGCGTGTAAAGAAGAAAAGGGTAAAGGAAAAAGTTTTTACTAGACTCGACTCATTACTACAGTAAGGGAGTCGAGTTGTAAGTGATCGCAGTAATCCAAGGAAATTGGATCACAGCACGACATACTGTGGACTAGATGTTCGGTTTCTATTTCGTGCGTATGTTGTGTTGGGGTTTTGAGCCATTTATGCACTTTGGATTCGACTGTTTATTTCGTCAGGTTGTCAAAATACCTTATTTGGTTTGATATGTCGGCAAGTATGTCTCTGCACATCTTCCTTCTAAACATTGGCGGCATATGTATTTATATTACTGTCGGGTTCTTTGGAGCCCTTTTTCATTTCTCTATTTCGTCAATAGCAAAATTTATCGCTACTCTTTTTTTATCCTATCTTGGGCATTTTATTCTCTCTCTTGGTCGGCCATATTTATTATTTTACTCTTAGAAATGTTAGGTATACATCTCGTTTTGTTGTTGTGTTTTCTCCTTTATCATTGCCTATAAAAAGAGTCCGAAAAGCATCATATAATCTATCAAAATAAATCAAGATATACAAGAAGCATATTTTTATAACAAATTTTATTCAATAAACACTACCTTTTGACCGATCACCTTTTGTGTGAAGTTGTAACTATCTTAGCCGTTGACAGTAAATAACAGTGGGGCGCATGTACACTGTTGGACCAAGCTTACTGTTGACGATTGACCGAATTCCTTTTCTCTTTTTATTTATTATTTTTGCCGATACGACGGGACGTTAGTAAGTCTTTATTTTATTTATTTATTCTTTTATTCATTTATTTATTTACTCTATTTGGTGTGGCGGAATGTTAGTATGCAACACCAAATAAATTATATTTTTTTTGCACGAATGTAAATACTTTTTTTTTTAAAAAAAAACCCCCCCAAAAATTAAGCAACTACTGAATTGTGAATTTCTGTGCTTTTTGCAAAATTGATTCTGGAACACCTGCCATTCTAGCGCATTTAATAGCGTAGTTGCTATTTGCTACACCATTATCAGTAAGACTACAAATGCGTATTTAAATAAAACAGGGTTAATTTTTCTCTAATTCATTTCAGCCACTGTTTATAGAGCATTATATTACATATAAATAACCATTCACTTACCGAAATAGGTAAACTAGACCTGTTGTAGTTTCCTTATATTCCATAAACCGAAGCTGAATATGTGTCCATATTTCTTTTATGCTGTTTATATGGCGAATTTCTAAACAGCAACACAACAAGAAAAAAAATAAAATATATATATTTGTTTGTTTGTAATGCATGTCCAATATCATTGAAATTATTTTCTGCTTTTTGTCTTTTTTTTTTAAGAACATTTACCTTGAAAATGAGTAGTAGCCATGACAAGTGGACTTTTATTTTTCAGTGATACTATATGTTTTAGCATGCCGCATAGCAATCCAATTCCACTGGCAGCACTAGTTCCGCGGCCAAATTCATCTAGCAAAACAAGCGTTTTTGAATCTCCCTGTGTAAGCATATTTCTAATTGCCAATATGTCTGCGCTGAATGCGCTAGTTCTACGTACCAGCGACTCTAATGATTTTCCAACAATATGTATTTGGCTGACTATTCCAAACGTTGCACTTGTTGCTGGAATGTGACTTCCAATATGCGCCATATATATTAGTAGGGCGCTTTGTTTGAGAATAACGCTTTTTCCTGATGCATTAGGTCCCATCAATACCAAAACTTGTTTAGGAGTATTTTTGCTAGAGCCAATATTATGTATGCAATCTTCTTCAGCTAAATCAACGCTGTTTGAAATAAAGCTACGATTATCTGTTGCGGCGTCGAGTATCGGATGACGGCCATCTTTGATATGAATACATTTAGTCATGCAAAAGCGAGGCTCGCGGTATCCATGAAGCTTGGCCACAAAGGCTAGTGACTGCAAGCTATGTAAACAATATTTTTAAATTAGTCCGTTGTTTTTATAAATTTTATTGTCTATTTTTGGGAAATCAAAAACAAATTAATAGTTTTTTATTGTTTTTTTTTTGCTTACCAATCAATTTGTGATACATAGTCAAAAGCATGAATAATCATGTTCACTTGCTCCGATATCTCGCCTTGAAGCTCAAGGCTTACTTCCGATTCGGCATCTATATTTTTATAACAATTTTTAATAAATATAAAGCGTCTTTAGAAACTGGCATACCTTTTTTAATATACTTACCAACAATCAAACAAAAAATATCTCCTGGTGACTTGTCGAGCTCTAAATGACAGAAGCAAAGTCAATACCAAAATTATATATAAACAAGGTAACATTATAATTTACAACGTCTATTATATTTTTTTGTCTAATTTTACTTTTTATTAATTTAATTACCTAGCGTAATATTATTTTTATAATATCGTTGCATGTCTGTTTGAAACTATAAATGTATTTGTTGCAAATAGTTTATATGTTAGCGTTCTCAATCAATATTTTTAATTATATATATTTTTCTATCTGTCTTTGTGTTGTAAAATTTACCTGCAATGACCATCCGTCCAAGTTTTGATAAATATCCGTATCCACAAAGTGAGCAATATCAATAGAAGATAGAAACCCTAGTTGTGGAAAGTATACTGCTACAACAGGCACGCCAGCAATGGCCTCCATTTCACAGCTTGCATCCGCCTACCAATTTAAATAAATCAATTTTTTGTTTAAAATTTAGTAGTACTAGCTTTGTGGCCGCTTGATATCTTTTTGATTTAAATGATTTTTTACTTACCAATATTCCATCAATCTGAGCAAACTTTTGCTTTAGATAATCTATTTTGTTATTCACTCCTTGTTGTATTACAATGCGCTCCTCTTTTTGGCTTGCATCAAAATCAACTGTTGAAATAATAAGGCTTCCAAGAGAAACAAATGCAGACTCTTGAATTTTAACAATCTATGAAAATATTTTGTTAAAAAAAAAAAACTTTAAAGAATAATTTTACAGGCACACAAATAAATAATAATACTACTATATGTTTAATCAACTCTAATTCATACCTCATGCAATAATTCTGGAAGATTTTCCAAGGGCAAAAGCAAACGACACAGTTGCACGACCGCATAAGAAAACTGCGTAAATGCCTCAAGATCAGTGAGCAAAAGTTCTGTATAAACTCTAAAGCAAGCAGTACGCATGGGTCGGACTTTGCCTACATATTTGCGTATTGCATTCAAAACCTCCGTATTGGCACTATCAGACAAAAAAGCAACAGCTCTTTGACGCTCCAGTATATCTAAAAGTGATTGCAAAGGAAATTGAAACCAGTTTCTCAGCATTTCACGACCACCAGAGCTGACAGTTTTATCTAGCACACCTAGAATATAAACAAAAATAGGAGGGTTTTCAATAATACTTTGTTTTTTTGCTATTGAAAATCCTTATTGTAAAAATAATTTTATCCATCCAATTTTTTAGCTTACCAAACAATGAGCGACCCTCTTCGCTTTTAACTTGAGAATGCATGTTGGGATGTACTTTGCCGTCAAATATCTGCAAATAGCTATTTTAGCAAAAAATATTTAAATAAAGACAATATTGTAAATTTAATTTCTTGTTTTCTATATCTATCATACGTATATTTATTTTTTAGATTACAAACCTTTGTGCATCCTTGTCAATAATTAAAAAGCATTTTCTAAAATAAAACAATTAGCTCGACAAAAAAATTAGTTAGCTAAATGTTACTTAATAATATAATTTATAATATTTTTAAAACTAGCATTAAAAATTTACTTACATGGCTATTGACTTTACATATATTGAAGGCACGCAGTCCTCGTCAATATACATTCTTTGCAAATAAGCAAGCAATGCACCAGCGCATCCAATCTAAAAAAACAGATTTATAGTTTTTTATGGCTTTTTAGTTTTTTTTTTCTTAACTGCACCAAAAAGAATTTAAATTTTAAATAATATACTTAGCGACTTACAGAGTGCTGATTGGTTAAAATTTGATTTTGATCTAGATCCGGGTCAATAGTTATATTTTTCGATATCTCGTTTGTCTCAGAGCTTTGGCCTCCAAATAGGCGTCTTTGACCGACGATAAAGTCAAATTCCACGTTGTCAATTGGAATGACATTTTCAATATCTAAATGAATAATCAATAAAAGCGATATTTTATTGATAGCGGCTTCTCTATTAAATTCTGCTTATAACGTATGACATATAAACTTATAGTAAAGTATAAGCAAAAAAATAAATCTTTTTGTTCCTTGATCAAAATTACCTAGAGAAGTCGCTGCTAGTCCTATATCCTCATCTTCTATGCAGCTTTGTGGACAAACAATCTCATTTACCACGACTTGCTTTACAACTACAGTTTAAAGTAATTATTTTGTAAGCAATTAATAAATGTATGCAATTTATTGATTCTGGAAACAGCAAAAAAAAAATCGTGTGGCATATATAGATTGAATATTAGTGCTTAACTTACACTGAACAAGCATTCTTGATGTAATTGGCTGTCCTTGGTTAACACCGATACAAAGCTGGTGAGAAACAGAGTCATAAACAGCTATACCCTGCCTATCTTTAAGTGTTTGTATAGCTGCAATTTTAGCAATTTTCTTCATCTTGTAAACTCTTAATATTTAAAAAAAAAAACAAATTGATAGAATAGATTAAGTAGATAAGGTTTCCTTTTTTAGAAAAATTGAACGCTTATAAATAAAAGCTTAACCAAAGCATTCAGTCTATGCGCGCTTCGTTAAAAAAAAGGCACGTGACTACCCAAACGTTTTAGATCCCACTCTCTGCACTTGGAATGCCAATAAAATGTAAGACTATCATTTTAACCTTGTTTTTTATATCTGAATTACAAGATATCCAACATTATTATCGATGAAAGGTATATTTTAGTATTTTTATTCTTTTTATTCCTTAACAAAAATTTATAAATTTATTTGACCGGATATGTCGAGTAGCAGCGATTCAGACGAGCCACAGGAATGTCCTTTATGCTGCGAAGACGCTCCTATTGAGCTACCAGCCTACGAGACATGGCTTCAGTGCGACATATGCGAAGAGTGGTATCATGGGATATGCGTTGGGATATCATCATCTGAATGCGAGCACATTGACAAATACCATTGTCGCAGATGTGCTGAAAAGCATGGCCCAAGCTCGTACAATGGACCAGCGCTTCGTCGGTCGAAACGAAACAATACGCGAGTCGATTACATCAGGCTTAACGAGGGTCAGCCCGCAACATTCAATCAGTATCTTTTGCGATTAGACGAACATGAGTTTTTAGAAGACGAGTTTGATCATCTGGAAAACGGCAGCCAAGTGACAAGAGACTGGATTCGCAGCCGCGATACAAACGACCCATTTATTGTCAAGAACGCACAGGGACTGGGCATGATTATGCCTGATCCCTCGCTTACAGTCAAGGAAATTGCCTCAATAATCGGCGAAGACACGCCTGTAAGCGTAATGGATGTGCTGACTCAAGAAGAGCTTAAGGGCTGGGCTTTGGGCGATTGGGCAAATTACTTTCATTCTGATGACCGTAGACGAGTGCTAAATGTGATAAGCCTCGAGATCTCAGGTACAGAGCTGGACAAAAGGATAAGACGTCCTCGTGTTGTGGATGAAATCGATGTCGTTGAAAAATACTGGCCAGAGTCTAAGCGAAAGCCAAACAGGTTCCCAAAGGTAAAGACTTATTGTCTAATGAGTGTCCAGAATGCATATACTGACTTTCATGTTGATTTTAGCGCGACCTGGGTGTATTATCACGTCTTGACTGGCGAAAAGGTGTTTTATCTGATTCCGCCGACTCCATCAAACATGCGCAAGTTTGAGAGCTGGAGCAAGTCGCCTGAGCAGGCAGTCAGTCTATTTGCCGAGCATGTAAAACAGTGCTTCGAGGTACGCGTAAAGGCTGGAAATACTTTATTTATACCAGCAGGATGGGTTCATGCTGTGTTTACGCCAGTGGATACAATTGTTATAGGTGGAAATTTTATGGTTATGCAAAGTCTAAACACTCATATCGGCGTCTACAAGCTTGAGGCGCGTACAAAGGTTTCTTCGAGATATCGGTTTCCCTTCTTTATTAAGCTATGTCGCTATATGACAGAGTTGCTGGCTAAAAAATGGGGAAAGCTAGATAAGCAGGCAAAATTAAAGTGGACTTTAAGCGAACTGGAAGGCGTGTTTGCACTAGCAGCCTTTTTGGAAGACAAGCTGCTTGGACGAGGAGATAGCGAGGCAGATGAGGAAAAAGCACTTGGTGACAAGGGCGCTGCTAAAAAGCATGTATCCAAGCTCTTGGAGCTTGTAGGCGCAGAGCTAGAGTCTAGAATGCTTCCTGAAGAATGGGTTAATCGTGAGCTGCAGCTTCGAGAAGGAAGTCATTTCCGATGGATTAGGCCTGGTATGCACCAGGGATCGCTTTTACTTGCCTCTCGCCCCCGACGTAGGCATGCTGCTAATGGTGTAAACTCACCTGGGAAATCGATGACTAAAATTCGCAAAAAGACAGCTGAGCGCGCTCATCTTTCTCGAGTTCCAAAGCTAAAACTTGTGCGAGGCAGGTCAATAAGCGGTGCGTCCAAACAAGATATCGACATGGACAATAATAACAACGACGACAACGACGGAGATAGCGAAAATGGAGACGATGCTCTCGCAGCTCTTGGTATTGGCTCGAGTGGATCAGGGCGGCAGCGGAAAAGGTTTGCAGCTGGCAGCGACAGCGATTCAGACGATACCGAAGATAGCAATGGCAGCCACAATGACAGTGACGCAGAAAGCGCAGACAGTGATGTTGGTAGCAGTGAGGAAAATGGCGATGGAGATGAGGGTAATTCGTGCTTGTCAGCCGATAGCGATGGGTTTATAGTCTCTGATAGCGAAGGCGATCGCAAAAGACCCAAAAAGCGGAAATTCAGACATTTAGATAGTAATGGTTCACTGCATTCAACAGCAAAGCTTAAAGGCGCAAAGCAGCGCATTGCAGAGAGGTTAAAAATAAAGCTTTAAAAAACTAAGGGCATAAAATAAAAGAAAGCAAACTAAAGTAAAATAAAAAACTATTGTAAAGTTTATCTTTTTTAAAATTAGACGCGAGGTGTGCCTATTCGCGACGAGCCTTCACCTCTTATCTCGCGAACCCGTTTGGATTCCGCGGTCGGCTCATCTCGATCTTCAATTAGGGGCTTCGATCCGCTCTTGCGCTCGCGTCCACTATCTCTGTCCGCGTCATCGATAGAGCCGTCAGCCGCATCAATAGCACGGTCAAGCGGTTTCAATGATTTTATAAAGCTTTGTATATGACTGTCAATATTCTCAAGTTTTTCAATGCGCTGGCGTTTCGCTTGACGCAATTCATCTCGCTCGGATTTAACCCTTGCCTTTTCCTCCATCAACCTAAATAAGAAAACAAAATAAACAATAAAAAATAATAGGTGAATCGATTTTCTTTAAGCAACACTTCTCACATTTGAGTGTTTCACTTTAACTAGTTATAGACAACCAACTGGTACTCTATACAAAATAATATATATATATGTACGTACATTTCTCTTTGCTTAATCTCAAAGCGCAACCGGTTAAGCATTAGCTCGTGTTGATTGTCTAAATTCTGCTTGTATTCCTCGGGTGCTTTTTCCATAAACTTTTCCAAAGGAATAAGCTCGATGTTCTGGTATATTGTCTCTAGCTTTTCTGTAGATTCGATCTCCTTTTCTATGTAAGCAATTTCTCGACGCTTGTTTTCTAGCTTCAAAGCGAGCTCATCGGCTTTTTGTCTCAGGTCACTCACTGCTTGAGAAAACGATGTTTTGTCTTCATGTAGTCTGCGGTTCAAAAGACGCAAGCGCACAAAAACGTTGGTAGCATTAAACAGAAGGTCCTCTCGAGCCTCTGGTAGATCTGCTTGGCTGGTCTGGCGCGACTCTGCAATACTGTTAGCAACCCTTTCTATCTCGTCGCACAATGCACTTATCTGTGATGCTGGTTCATCTATTGACTCAAAGACGACCTTGCTTTCCGATGTATTTGGAGAGATTGTATCGATATCCATTGCTTCTCCCTATAAGAAAAAAAAGAAAACTATATAAAAATATAAATGATAACAAATAAAAACTTTTTAGTCTCAAAAACCATTATTACGAGTAGGAAAGAAATTATGGTTGCCTTGATTCAACAAAACATGCTTTTAACGAGTATGGGCTATAAATGTGCGTGTTCTTTTTTTTTAGTTTCATTCTTGTTTTATTTGTCTTGTCTTGCCTTGTCTTCAATAAATTTTCTTTAAAATAGGAATAAATTCTGCTAATTACGTTATTCGCTTATTTTTTCAGCGGTCTTAAAATGAGCCATGTCAAAGTGCATGCTAATGACTCTAAAAACATGGAAGCTGCTGCGCATAACTCGTCTTCTGCCTTTGCAGGCGCACAGTACCTCATGGGTCTTCAGCTATTTGTACGGCTAGCGACTTTTAGCACAAACGCAGTGGCTTTTCGACTAGCTGGTAGCTCGGCTTTTGGAATAGCCTCGATCAAACTAGAGCTTCTGCTCTCGACGATTCTGTTTCTTTCACGCGAAAGTATTCGCAACGCGCTTTTGCGAGTAGAGCCTGAAGAGGATACGCAAAGACCATCGGTACGTGAGCAGCGTATAATCAACGCAGCGTTGGTCTCCATAGCTATTGGCGGCCTGTTGGCTGGAGCACTGTACATGGTCTATGGGGGAGACAGCCAAAGCACCATTCCCTATTTTTCAGAGTCAATTGCAGTATATGTGCTGGCTGCGTGGGTCGAGTTGCTGGTTGAGCCACTTTATGTGCTGTCCAGATCCCGTGTGCTGTTTCAATTACAAGCACGCTGCGAATCCATTGCCGTCAGTACAAAGTGCGCTATAGTAGCTTTGATACTTTTTCTAGGACACAGTGGATCGGCGGACAAAGAAAACAAATTTCGACTGCTGGCCTTCGCTTTGGGACAGCTTGGCTATGCCGCGAGTATTTTTATCTCTTATGCCTGGCTTATGAAACCGATATTGGGATATCCTGTCTTCAGGTGCTATAAGCCAAAGCGTGTATCCTTTGACGACGGTTTCTGGTACATAGGGCGCAAAATGCGTTCTCTGATTGCCGTTTTCATGGGCCAGTCCTTTCTGAAGCATGTGCTTACGCAGGGAGACAGCATGGCCATGTCTAGGCTTGCACGCGACAGCGATATGGGCCTGTTCGCACTTGTTTCGAACTATGCATCGATTCCAGCGCGTATTCTGTTTTTGCCACTCGAAGAAGCTGCTCGCGCGGTGTTTACGCAGTCTGATGCGCGCACAGCTATGAATGTGCTGGCTACGCTGGCCAAGCTACAACTGCTGCTCGGATGCCTGTTCTGCGTGTTTGGCGGTCTTTATGCACCAGTAGTCATGCCCTTAATTGACAACAGGAATGGCACTGCCAATGCCCACGTTTTATCTGCATATTTCATGTATTTACCGGTGATGGGTCTCAATGGGTTTTTGGAAGCGTTCGTCCACTCAATAGCGTCCAAAAGTCAGCTCTTGTGGGTCAATGTATGGATGGCTGGATGCTCTGTTGTCTATATATCACTGTCGATGCTGTTGCTCGGGGCTTGGGATATGGGCGCTCTAGGAATGGTCTTGGCAAACATGATAAACATGTCTCTGAGGATCGCCTACTGCTGCTGGTTTGCGCAAAAGTGGTTTGCTTCTTGTGGCATTGCGTTGCCAAACGTTTCAAGGATTGTTCCTCATCCAATTGTACTCGCTTCCTGCCTAATTGCAGCTATTCTGTCTGTGGTAATCATAAAATCGATCAGCCAAACCACGATCATCGACCGACTAGCTGTTCTGGCCCTTGGCTCAGCATTAGCACTAATTGTGCTGCTTGCTATGTGGACATTTGAAAAACAATTTATTCAAGCGGCAAAGGAAATAAAGGCAGGAAGAACAACCATAGACAAAAAACGCGATTAGAAATTAGAATATAAAAAATTGTGTACAAAAACATTTGCTAATATAAACTTGGGTTCCTATAAAATTCCAAAAGGAAATCCATTCAATTTTATAACAGTGCTGTTGTTTTTGCCTTTTTGGGTGGTGTCTGCGGATCCGATGTGCTGGGCGATGTTGCGATCTGGGAGCACGATATCGAGCTGCTGCAATTGCTTCTCTCCGAAACATCAGATCCCTGGTCACTGTCATATGAGGAGAGACTTAATGATCCATTTGATTCCAGGCTCACTGCTCCATTTGCCGATCTCCCTCTCTTACCTAGAGGCATCAGCAGAGATCCAGGGTCACTGTCAGAAAGCGCCTTGGCTCCGCCATTGCCTATGCCGCTCATGCTGATCCTGAATGGCGAGGATCTGTCGCCAATTGCCATGCGCTTTTTGCCTAACCGCCTACCAACAACAGGCTTACTCTCAGGAAATGCATCTGATACGGTTAAACGACCGTTGCTGCTATTGTCAGCATTTGACTTTAAAGAGTTACCTTCTTTAATTGATTCTTGCTTGACCAAGCGTGGCGGCGGCACTGATGATGTCAATAAAGTTGCCGTGTTAGATGCAGACATAGAGGGAAGTGTAGTGGCAAATGGCGGCGGCGGAGACAAAGAGTGTATCTGCTGGGCTTGTGACCGAGTCTGCGGCGAATCAGGAGACAATGGAGGTTCCATATGAGCTGTAGATTCGGGAGACTTTGAATATGCATAAGCAGCATCTCCGATGCCGTTGCTGATGTCTGCAGTTATTGCCGCTGCTGGCTTTGCTGAAACTGCTGCCGTAGTATCCGAATACAGGTCTAGACAGTCCTGAAGACCCTTTAGCTCAGGAGACTGCGAGATAGACATGCCACTGCTGGAATCATCGCTGTCGTCATCCGAGGCCTCAAGGTAAGCGTCCTCCATCTCATCTACTGCCGAGCCCTGAACCCACTTTATTGCACTCGAGTCATAAGATGCCGCCACAGCGCCATTAATTGCCTGCGCGTGCTGCTGTGACTCCTGGCCGATCAGGCTGTTTATAGACAGCGCGCTTTGTCTTTCCATACCAACCGTCGGCGTAACCGCTACTGCACCGGCCCTGGCCCTCTCGGACTCTTCAAGATGCTCCGAGTATGCCTTTCGAAGCATATCCAGCGTCCCTTTTGCCTGGCTCAGAGCCTTTGTGTGCACATTAGTTAGATGAGAGAGCAATGCCGCTATGTGGTTAGTAGCAATATACATAAAAAGCTCGCGGCACGCAGAGGACACTAGGTTGTCACGCGGATACACCTGCAAAAACAGCGCAATTATCGGATCAAACAGTCTATGTCCAACCAAGTACTTGTTATAGGCATCGTCCTGGATGCCTACGCACGCGCGGATAAACCTCAGCGCAGCGAGCTTGAGATGGTTAGGCTTGGCCTGCAAAAGTAAAGTAATATTTTTAGCAATGTCCGATGCAAAGACAAAGCTGCGCGCTCGATACCCATGAAGTCTAATGCATGTGGATAGAGTCTCGCATAGAAATAGCAGATGCGCTGACTGCTTGGTCTGGCTGCTAATAGCTTTGACCGTCTTGATGGTAAGAGAAAGCAATGGTTCCATTGCACTTTGTACATAAGCTCCATAGAATAAAGCAATAAAGTCATCGACATCTCCACTGTCGCATTGACTAGCACCATTATCTGTCTGAGGCATGCCAAAGGAATCGGCTGTCGACGAAGCTTGTTGTTGTTGTTGTTGTTGTTGTT
>JANBOH010000403.1:0-12005 GCA_027478445.1 Coemansia asiatica
GACATGCAGGCCGCTGCCCGCCATATGCAGCTGCAGTTCACGCACACTCGTGCTGGCAACTTTTTTAGGCAACAAGTTGGCCAATTCCACAGTGGTCGTTTCTTCCAGCGGTGGTTCGCTGAGGTCCTTGGCTATCCTCTGAGCAACAAGTGTAATCAGCTGAGGTAGCTGTGCGACCAGGTTGAGCAGGGCTGCGGGGGGCACGTATGCAGTGAGATTAAGCTCCCTCAACTGGGTCCATCCCACGGAGTCGGGCACGGAGATGGGGAAAACCTCCGAGTGTCTGATCCAGCAACTCCTCATATTAGACTCGCCGCTCAGCAGACCCTTGACCATCATGGTGAATTTGCCCTGTGCGCTACCAGTAAGATACAAGAGGATGTCCAGCGTATCCAGCTTCTGCAGTATCCGCGGATCGATGTACCGCAGGTGCGAGTGCTTGCCGGCAACGTAGAGGTTGCGCAGAGGCGAGTCGAGGAACATTGCCCAGGCGCCGGTGAAAGTAAACGGTACTTTGCGGATCGCCAGGGCTGTCAGCAAGGGAAACTGGATATTGCGGGGATCGACGCCCATGGTGACCCGCGGGTTGTTGGCGCCTTTTCGGAGCGCGTCGTCTCGGCTGGTATCGTGGACCACGTTGTCTTTCTCAAAATCGATGGTCAGCGAGTACAGCGACGAAAACACCAGCAACTTGTCGTCGTGCTCGTCGGGGGAACTGGCAAATGGCGTCCAGGAGAAAAACGGCTCGGCGTCGTGCAGCTTGAGCACCTGCAGCTGCTGCGAGGGAACCGCGCGGGGGCCAAGCATCTGGAGCTGGCTTGCTTGGATCTGCAGCACCGTCAGATGGGCGGTGACCTGCGGCTGGCTGGCGGATATAATGGCGGGCAAGGTCTGCACGGCCCAGATACGCAGCTTTGCGCTGTACTGCTTGATCAGATACGTGGCCACGCACCGGTTGACTGCGCCGATGTCCCACGTTGTACTGCAGATTTCCTGTACATTGGGCACGTGCCTGGAAAGAAACGATGTCACTTGGTCGAACGACGGCTCGTAGAGGGGCGGGAGGCGTGGTGGCGATGCAGATGATCCTGTTGCTACTGTTCCCATGCTTTGTACGGCGTGGGGTGTTGCGAAATCAACGAATTCGATGGTTGCTATGCTTTCCCACCGGTGCCTATCGAAACCTGCTGCTTCCAGCGTCCTGACAAAATCGGCGTATTCGGGCGCGTTGACAAACGCCTGGATCCGCAGTGCCGTTGCCTGCGATATGGCCTTTGCTGGCATGATATCCAGGTTCGTTGCCCACTCGGATGCTGCCAAGGGCCGCACAGGCTGTTTCTGCCGCGGCTCCTTAGCCTCAGATTTCCCGTTTCTTGCAGCGCTGCACCTGATGGACCACGTCCTTGTGGCCCACATGCCGCTAGCCACCGATGCCTTGCGCCTGTCCTGGGTGGATGGCTGCGTTGCCAAGGCGTGTCTTTTGGGCCGGTATTCCATGATGACCGTCGAGCACAAATGCTTATGGACTAGCCGTCGCCACTGCCTGCACACTGAGGCCAGCGCCAGCAGATGCTTGAGCATGCGGAGACGCGGCGAATGGCCTGTGGCTGCGTTGTGCGCGGTGTCCAGTATTCGCTGGAGCACTGCCTCGTTCAGATCGTTGATGTGCATGGCAGAAGGTCTAATAAACTGTTGTAGGAGCGTCCGAGCGCTGGGAAGGCCCGGGCTTGTTTGATTAATTGGGGTTTTTTTTTTCTATTTCTACAAGAGCTAATCCTGTTTGGTCCAGGTTGAAAGCATCAAGTTGGCTTGCGATATATACAAATGGAGAAAATAAAAAAAAGGGTATTGAAAAAAAATTAAAAACAATAAAATACTTGAAAAATACACAAAGAGATACAACAAAAGCAACACCAACATTGGCAAAAATGCTTTTAGACATGCAACCAATTTATTTAAAGTGGTAAATGCCCTTTTTTTTGTTTTCCAAAAACACCTATCCCTTTTGTTCCCTACTTTTCTTTCCATTTTTTTTTGTTTTTTTTTTTTCCCTTGCTTTCAAACTCGGAATTAAACACCAAAAGAAATGTAAAAAGGTGCACGTGAATCAGGGATGATCAATAAAAGCTCTGTAATTAGATCAAGCAACCATTTCGCAAAATGCCAAACATTAAACCAACAGGTTTTTTTTTTCTAAAGCTTGTGGGGGAAAAAAAGAGCGCTAATTGTTTTGCCATTTTTGGCATCGATGTCTATGTATGTGTGTCTTTGTGTACCAGCGATGATCTGATGATCTGCATACAGACACTCGCCTCACCTCATATCTTATTTCTGGAAACGCGATCACGTGCAAAATTCATTTTAAACTTTTTTCCTCAAAAAAAATAAATATTTTCGTTTGTATTCAAAATTTAATAGTTTACTGGCATAGAAAGGTAAAAAATATGCAGATATGTAGATAATCAAAAGAAGAAGAAGAAGAAGAATAATAATAATAATAATAATAATTAAATGAGCTAGCGCAAATGTAAAGAAAAAAAAGGATTGTAAAAGGCTGTACAAAATTATCAGAAAGCAATTCACTCAGCCTTGATCAGCTTACGCACTCTAGAAACAGCATTAACATGCTGGAACTCCTTCCACTCGCTACAGACAAAATGAAAATCGCAATGACTAAGTTTCTTCATCATATCTCCAGCACGGCTGACATACCGGTGCTTTTCACTTTCCGATGCAGCTGGTGGCAGCCATGTGCAGAATATTATCGCGCTAAACGGCCGCATGTCCATGATAAAGGTTAGCTTGTAGACGGCAAAGCAGCATTTGGATACTGGGAGAAATGAGCGGAATGAGGAAAAGTCGTCGTTGTTGGTGTTCGTTGGTGCATATAATTCGCTGCAGTTCAGGTCAATGTCGAAGATCGCGTATTTGTAGCTTGATGTGTTGTATAGAAGTGAGCTCGAGACGCTTGAGCGTCTGCCGAATGTGGGCATTGGTGGCAGATGCTGTTCGTAGGTGTTTGGCGGATAGCTGAGCATTTTTTTTAAATATCTGTGAGTGTTGTGTTTTGTTGTTTGTCTAAAGCGGCTATGATGACAGCAAAGCAAAGATGAAAATGATATAAAACAAAAGGTAAAAAAAATTATTTTGTAAATTGAATTACTATAAAGACTAGAAGAAAAATTATTATTTTTAAACTACGCTTGGTGTCTATGATACGTGTGTCTAAACGAACTGAGCAGACACGTCTTTATATATATATATATATTTGTCTTTGGCTCTTGTGTGGCGATAAGTTTTTTTATTTGCCATTTAGTATGCCAATTTTTCTGCATATTTCACCTTGCCAAAGGAGGGTGGTGTCGAGATATTTCGTTGCGCTACTCGTAAACTACTCTTTTGAAAACACGTCCTTTAATTTTATTGAAAAAAATGGAGGATGTTGTTGATTTTCAATTTGATTGTCAAGCGAGTAATAACATTAATAATATTTTCTCTTTTTAGAAGCAGCACTATTGGATAGTTTTTCATTAACTATAATTATTTCTAAATAGATAAGCTCACAAAAGGCTGTGTGTCTGTCTTGTTTCCTCTCATTTAGGAATAGACACATTTGTATACAAAGAATCCAAAAAGAAGCTGAATATAGAAAGGCAATAACATGGAATAGTGAGGGTGATCAGCAACAAAAATTAGCGATCACTCATTAACGTATGCATGCAACCTGGTCATCCACTATGTCGACAAGTGAAATGTTTATTAAATAAAGGTCAATCCCAAGTGTCTTTTTTTTTGTAATCCGCTCGTTTCTTGTTCTCTTTTTTTGTCCCCAAACTCAGTTTACTGTGGTAAGTGTATACGCGGATATATTCGTAAAGATCTTGCATTAAAACGGCCGATTTTTTTTATTTGTTCATTTTCTGTACGTCTTGCCACAAGATCATCAAATAAAATAATTAACTGTTACAATAGATACCTTTTTTTATGCACATCCCATGCATGTTTATTGCTCTCAAGACAATTGCTTACTTATTGATTCAATGAATTATAATGTGTGTATATGAGGTATCTGCATGAAAGAAATGAATGATTTTTTAGCACTTTTTCAAAATTTTTTTATCGGACATCTAAGAATCATTTATTGTTTGAATCCTGAATTCTGGAAAGCATTTAATGGGGATATTTATATTTCAGTCCCTTAACAAGACTGCTTTATTAATCCACGATTTTTTTGATATGTGTTCCGATCTACCGAGATGTTCTTGACAGCATTTTGACATTCATTTTACAATAGACACGAATGCGCATGCACATGAACGATACATCGCTTGCCAATTAATATATATCCGAGATTTGCATCTTTGTAATTTTACAGCATTCTCCTCCCCTCCCCCCAAGCATTTATACTCCGAATACAAAACAAATAAATATATTTTATTTCATGAATACACTATTCTTTTTTATTTCTGTTTTGTTTCAGAAATACAACAACCAAAAAAATAAAAAAAACAGCGTCACAACTTTCATTTTTTCTAATTCGTCAAAATCTTCAAAGATTCGTTGGAACGGAATTTACAAAGAATGCTATTTCTGCTAAACTCGCTCTTGTCGTTGATTTCCAAAATGCAGTCACAATGGCAGATTTGATTGACGACTTGTAAAAACGCTTTTTTATACAAACTCTGCTCATGCATATCTGCAGACTCTGGGCTCCACAGTACAAAAACAATGGCTTGCTGACTGATTAAATTTTTAATATACGTCAGGGTTAACATGTAGAACCGGCAGTTGTCAAGAAACAAAAGACCTTCTATATTTTTGTTCCGCGATAAATGCAGTGTTTTTGTCAGTTCAATGGCCTTTGTTGCTTGGTTTACATGTAATATGGCTCCGTTAATTGTGTCCTTGTCAAATAATTGCATATTTACCAAGGCAGCAGCCCCTTCAAGACGAAAATTGACATGCTATAAAGAAAAAGAAAAGAAAAGAATTAATTATTTTTAAATCAGTTAGTATTTTTTTAATAAATTAAATGTATTTAATTACTATTTGTTATACATACTCTAAAAGGGTTAGCTCGATCATCAATCAAGCTTGAAAAGGCAGGCGTGTAGTGCATTTCTTAAATAATTTAAAAAAGGTTTCTATAGCGCACGTAATTTAGCGTAAAAATAAACGTATAAGACAAAAATATAATAATGCAAAATTAAAATGATTTAAAGGAAAACAGGAAAAGCTAGAACAAGGAAAAAAAAACTATACAATGTTAGTTGGATTTTTTTCTCTTAAACTAGCTTTTTTTTTATATTATTTTATTTTATTTTACATTCTTTATTATTCCTTTTAATGCAAAAAAAAAATTCTATTGGAGCAAAAAAAAATTTCTTTTAAAAAATTTATTTCTTCAATGCAAAAAAAAAGGTTAGCTCTTTAGTTAAAAACACTTACGATAAAAGAATTTTTTCTTTTTCTTTTAAAACCAATTTGCTTTAAATTTAGTTTAGTAGGTCAGCATAAAGATGCTGCGGATCAACTTGGATTTTTTTAAACTTCAACAGCGAAGAACAGTGTAGATGTTCTGTTTGAGCAGTTCCAAAGAGCCTCGGATCCTCATTAATCACATCTCTAAAAGCATCAATGAGCTCCTCATTATATTCCGTGTTGCCAACCACGTTTACTCTCATCAATGACTTTAAGTCACTGCATAAATAAGCCAAGTACTGGGCCTTTTCTGCCAAGATTTGTCCGGATGTATCCATGGTAACGGTGATTTCCGATATACCAATGTTTTTGCTAATTGTTGCTTGTTCAGCTAGATTATCAGCTGCCGAGTACTTGAGGCTAGAGAGATTAGGCAATGCTGCTAGAAGCATTTTAGTCTGCTTCATAGTAAGCTTTGTGGTTCCCATGTCCAAAGATTTTACGTAGTGCGGTTTTTGGGCTTGACTTAGTTGCTGGATAAATTCTTTGGGAATTAGTGAGTTTCCGAGGTCTAATCTGATTCTAGATACTCCGCTGCAACTTGCATTGATTACCAGGTCAGTGCACATAGCTACATGTCTGGGCAAAGGTCCCTCGTTGACCAGGTTGCCTGGAAACAAAAAGGGATCATCAACGGGTAGTGCTCTTATATCCAGGTGCTGCAATTGAGCAAATATATCTGTGGATGCAAGAAAATGACAACTGCTGAATGAGTCTAGGAAATGGCCGCTGGCTGCAAGTGTCACTGATTAATAATTTTTCCTGGTGTTGTCCAGCAAAATGCTGTTGGCAAACGGGTATATACCAGGTATATTGATAGTATGCAATTTGGGGAATGGCTGGAAAAGACATGTGTTGCGGTTGGGTATGCTACGCTAATGTAGATACCGAATGTCAGAGACTCCAGCTGTGGATAGACAACAGGCAGTCCCTCGGATGACTCGACTAGGCCGAACGCCTGTGTGGATCTAGAGTAGAGGATGCTGAGGCTGCGTAGAGTCTGGGAACTGCGGTGTACTATCTCGATAATGCCGTCCTCGCTCCATGTAACCATGCCTATGGTTATTTTTGCCAGTCCACCACAGTGTATCACTGGCGAGTGATGCGAGGAAAGCGATCTTCCATGAGAAACAAAACTTGATGTGCATTGGGGCAAATCTTGCAGACCGTTGTTGTTGTTGTTGTTGTTATTGTTATTGTTCAGGGTGTATCGTGCAAGTTTGCTAAACAGAGAGCTTGCCAGGGATGTCCAGGTCGATGATCTCTGTGGAGAGGACTCAAAGTGGATGCGACGGAGATTAGGAAACAGCAAAGTTATACATTCAAACAATTTCTTGACAACTAATCTTACTTCAGACTCGTCGGCTGCTAATTGGTCTGTGTTTTTGGGTTCAGGGCTGAAAATGTTAATATACATGGCTAGTACGTTTTTATATGGATTTCTTTGGCATATACTATGCATGTTTATAAACTCGCCATTAAATATATTGGCTATTGAGGTCTCTATCTTTGCTATACGCGGTGTATTGTTGTTGTTGTTTGTCTGTTTCTGGCTCGGACAGTGATTGTCGGTTAGACATAGGTGCTGGGAAATATAATGGCGTGTTGCATACGACCATACTTTGCAGACCTGCTGGATGTTGCAGAGTTGCCGGGTCTTTGCACACTGGGTTGAAAAATAAATTGTGCTATTTGAATCAGCTGCAAACGATATCACTTTGTCTATTATTTCCAGTGGCCAGCTAGCTGGGTTAGAAAATGATGGCGATAAGTTGTTCACCATTATTTGACGGAAAAATTAATGATGTGAATATTGATGAGAGATTACTTAAAATCAATAAACAAGCTTGGAATGACAATAATAATATATTAAAATAAGTGAGTTGGAAAAAAAAAAAGTTTAAAGTATTTTACTAGTTGTTTTTGGAACTGTTTAAAACAACCCTACTTAATTTTTTTTTTTCTATTTCAACGTCGTTTTGCTTTTGTAAACGAAAAATATAAAAGAATTTTTTTTTTTGCAATGAATATTTTTTTTATTAAAAAAAGTACCAATGAGTTAAATCGGTTTCTGAGTAGTGGTTTTTAACAATGTGCCAAGAAGTCTTTTAAGTCATTAAAAAAACCTTATAAAAAACCTTATAAAAAAAACCCCCACTCAATATTTTATTTTATTTTATTTTACTTCATTTTATTTTGTTGACCTGTTGTTGCCTTCTTCAATAGCACGCATACCAGTGCTGCTACTTTCCGACTCGCTGTTATCCGACTCACTAGCAGAAAACTGGTCAAGAGAGCCCAAGTCCTCATCTGTTTCCAACGACCCACCAGCATCCACGGCAGCAGCATTTTTAGCGTAAACATCTGGGGCCTCCTCGTCTACCTGCAGCAACGCACCGCAACAGTCATGTAAACCAGTGGGATCCCATTGGCGCAACACCCTGGGATCAATGCCTAAACGCGAGCACTTGTTTTCCACATACATGTCCTCCATCTTACGCCGCACATCCAGCTTGCTGATATTCCTATTCAGAAGACGAGGCCTTGGCATCAACTCTACCACCTTTTGATCGTCGTCGTTAGCCATGGGTGTAGATGGTCGACTATTTCTGTTGTTTGATACTTTTTGGCGGATAGCCTGCGAGGTTTCGTGAATCTTGTCAACAGCATCCCTGCCCAGTATATTATCCTCGATAGCAGATTCCAGCGCCTCCCTGGCATCCCGGATACGCTGCCGAGCCGATCGTCTGAGTTCCTTGCGCCGACGCAGGTTCTGTACGGGCAGCCAGAGCGACGGCAGGTGGCCGTAGAGCCCCGGGTGCAGGTAGCTGAACTTTGTAGTGTCCAGGATGCCCTTGAGGTAGGACATATTGGGTTGCGAGAAATCCGTGTATTTGCGGTTCATCTGCGTGCCGTGCGGCAGTTCGGTGCTGTCCACCTGGTACTGCATGGCGACGAGGTGGCCGGTCTTGGGGTCTATCCGCGGCACATACGTGGTGGCTCGATGAATTCTCCTTGGCTCACTCCCGGAGCCAATGGTGTGCGTTGGCTGTGGCGATGGGTCGTGGATGCGGGCGACAAAATGGTCGGGCAATGAGGTGGCTGGTGCCAAGCAAAATTCCATGTCCATGTCGACTGTGCCGCTGATGCTCCTGCTGGACTGTCTGGCCAGTTCGCCTGTGCGGCCACTTCCCAGACTGCTTGGATCAGATTCATGCTCGATGTCATCATCGTTGATTTTTTCGTCCACTTCTTCGGTATTTCTTGTCTGCTTGTGCTTTCCGTGCAACGAGACAAACGCACTTTCGGTGTTGCTGGAGGCCTTGGGATAGCTAACCACGGAGCTATCCAGATGCGCTCTGGGGATACCAAAGTCCATGAAAAACTCTCCGGCCATGCCCCTCAAGCCACGGGGAATATTCCTGGCGGCAAACCTGAAGATATCCACGAGTGATCCGGGCTGGCTCTTGGCCTTCGTGTGGTCCTGCGCTGATCTGCCAGCAGGCCGTGCAAGCGGATCAATGCGCTCGGGGAACGCGTAATCGTTGATGTAAGCCCACAGGGGTGCGGCGGGGTCGCCTTGCAGCCAGACCAGGCTGAAGGACACCGAGTCGATGAGGGCCTGGATCGGATGCACGATGGCCCGGGATGCGAGTGCGAGGATGCGGGTGGGGGTTACTGGCTGCGATGCACGTGGAGCGGAGATTAGCGCTTGGTCGTCGTAGTTGCACGCCTGCTGCCGGCATTCGGCTTCCTCAATACCAGGTGGGGTTTCAGCAGCTGTTTGAGACTGTCTGTCTGCCCAGCTAATCCTGGCCCTATCGTCAATCTGATCACCCTGATCATTTGCTTGGTTTTGATCTTGTTGCTCGGCTTGTCTTGCTCTTTCTTTTGCCAATGCTATTTCGCGTCTTCTGTCAGCCTCGCGCATAAGCTGCAGCGGCGGCGACGCAGCCAAATCGCGCAAATACCGACATCTAACCCAAAAGTAGTACCAGGTAAACAGCATCAGCACGACCATCGGCGCAACAAACCAATGGTTATCGTTAGATGCAAATACCGCGGTAGTCAGAGCCTGGTAAAGCAAAACAAACAGCGCCAGGCGTCTGAAAACCACCGGCCAGATAGCGCCCGCGGTCTGCTGGCGGAAATACCAGGCATAGACGCACATGTATTTCATGACAAACAGACCCACAATAAAGTACAAGGTGGTCATGGGCAGAAGCAGGGGCTGGAGGTGGGCGTAGAGCACGCCGACGAAGAAAAACAGCAGCGTGTATGGCTGGAACGTGCCCCAGTCGATGAACACGGGCGAGATGGATTTCATGTAGTCCCTGGGCGTGCGGGCCTTTGCCTGGAGAAAGAGGAAGCGGCAGACAGACTTGAGATGCAGCAGCTTGAGGACCTGGTAGCCGGCGCCGTAGAGCATCACGTAGACGACGTACCACGAGGCCATCTGCGGCAGCACCAGGACGAGGCGCGACCAGAAATCGCCAAAATCAGTAAATAGGTCGTAGGCGGAGGACCAGACTGATCCGGACATGCCAAAGATCACCACGATGTAGATCACCAGGAAATACAGGTGCCTGATAAACATATTCTTGTCAGCTATCGCGTAGGCGCGGTCGCCGCCAGTCAGGACAAAGCCCCAGAGCAGGCGCGGCAGGATCGTGGTGAAGATGGTCAGGATCAAGGACGGCAGCGTGTAGCTCAGCAAAGAGCGCACAAACTTGTTGTTCTCCACCACGTCCGCCAAGCCAGGCGCCCTTGTCACCAGGAACCGCAAAGAGATCAGCGTCGAGATCAGCACCACGGGCACGCACCACAAAAGCAGAAGCGCTATGGTCATCAGGAGGCCCAGGACGTAGCGCAGCATTTTCTTCGAGTACGGCTTGCCTGCGTTGGCCCAGACGATCGAGCGGGCCTCGGGCGCCATGCGGATCTTGCAGGCGTCCGGCCGCGAGTGCACGCTGAGCTGGCTCAGCACGTGCGCGTCCACTGGTCTTCGCATCGTGACGAACGCAACGGTGCCCGCCTCCGACGCAAAAAACGCCTGGCGCGCTGCGTGCAATTGGCGGTCGGCGTCGAACAAGCGCTGGCGCCAGTGGTCGATGGCGTCGACCAGCATAAACGGCCACAGATGACGTCGCAAACTGCCCCATGCCGCCGGCGCGTCTGCACCCGATACTCGTGCAAGCGTGCGCGGTCTAGGCACAGTCTTCTTGGTGCCCTTGCGTCTGCGAGCCCATTTTTTGAGCAAGCGATTCTCGAGCATCCGCGCCTCCTCGGTGTCCGTCAGCGCGAGCCTTCGCAGCAGAACCGGGTCGTACGACCTCGCGCGACACGGGTTGCCCAGAAGCCCCGCGTACGCGGTCTCCAGCCGCTGCAGCACGTGCGAGCGTTTCTTGAGCGCCTCGTCCAGGTCGTTGTTCATCGGCGCCACATGCACGGCCTCCACCTGGCCCACCTGCATGCCGGCAATAAACCTGCGCAGCGCCATTTCTGAGCGCAACTCCCTGGGCAGATGCGTCACCATCAGGGTGCGCGCCGTGCCCGATCTCCGGGTCAGCAGCAGGTAGTGCCAGCGCATCGAGACGGTGTGCAGGGCGAAGCGGTCGATGTAGAAAAACAAGATGAGCGCGAAGACGTATGCGAGGAACACGTGCGCCACAGAGTACCTCCCGCTCAAACTCTCCACCCTGGCAAGCGGCGAGTCAAATATCGTGTGCTTGATCCCCGTGTCCGTTTCTTTGGCCCAGAACAGGTTTACCGGGTACAGGACCGCCATGCCAAAGACGGACATTGTCAGGAACATGTAGATAAACATGCGGTATGCCCGGAAATACAGCAATGCGTCCAACCCGATCGTCTCCAGCACGTGTCTGTCGCTCATCGTGATCACCGGGTAGAACCAGCCAAGCAGGGTGCGTGGGATGTTTGACGGCCGCATGTGTCTTAGCCGTAGTCGGTGCGAGTAGAGCTCGGGCCAGCGTAGCCGCAGCATCGAGAACACTAGTAGGCAGGCGCCGCCCATAAGCGCCGCCGTGGTTATTTGCGTCGCTGCGTCAATGTTATTTGCGCTGAAATACGGACCCGTGCCCGGTGCGTTGCCCCAGTCGAATATAAACGAGACGTCGATGTTGATTTCCGACTGCGTCGAGGCGTCAAAGTTGTCGTCATCATCTCGCCGAGCAAATATATTGGTTGAGGTTGAAACACCTGTGCTTAGTGCAGTGGAGAGCGCTGCTCCTGCTATTTCTATCAGTGTGCCTGTCGGCGTTAGCGTTGGCGTGGGCGTTGGCGTCGCAAGGACATTTGCCATTTCAATTATTAATTAGGTTTAAAAAAAGAAACAAAAAAGTGAAATTTAAACAAGATAGAAAGGATATTTTGACAAGGAGTAGAATGTTTAAAAAAGCGGGATTCAATGAAGCCCCTTTTTTCCTCCCCGTCATTTTTTTCCTTTTTTGTTTGCTTGCTTTTGTTTGTTTAATGAGTTTTCCAATAAACCGGAAAAAAAAAAA
>JANBOH010000404.1:0-11883 GCA_027478445.1 Coemansia asiatica
TGCTGCTGTTGCTGTTGCTGTAAATTTTGCTGCTGTTGTTGCTGGTATCGCATATGTCGGACAGACGGCAGGTATGTACATTCGCACCGATACTTCAAGCAATTCAGACACGAGGGCTTCTCGCTACCGCATTTAACCTACAAAAAATTATAAGTGATTACGACAAGACTTGTATTAGCATAAAATAGTCCACCAAGCTAAACATTGCATTGCAGCTTTAGACAGACAGTAAGCCCAATGCTACAATATCTGTAGTAACTTGCCTTGCGGTTTCTGCACATAACGCAGGTCTTGAGAAGCGGTGCTGGCGAATCGCCCTCGATGTCTCTCAGAGTCTTGCCCTTCGCCTGGGGCGTCATCTCAGCTTTAAAAAGGCCTTCCGATTATCCTACACCGTCGATGTTGTTGTGTGGCAAAACGAGCTACTGTTTTAGTTGCAAAGTGTTGGTGGCGGGAACGGATGTCTTGGAATAGTGAGGTGCTGCAAAAAGCCAAGAAAGCGAGATGTGTCGATATGGCGATACGGGCTGTGTGCGAGTATGTTTATTTGGGTGTGGGCGTGCTCCAATAGCTCTTTTGAAAGAGGGAGGAGTTCCAGGCTATAAGACAAGGTGTGGGGGGAAGAAAGTGGGGGTGCGAATAAAGGCTAAGGTGTTATTAACAAGGCTAAAAAGCGAGTGGCCACAAGTAGAAAAAGTAGAGGTAGACGGGACGGGAAATGAAAAAAGAAAAAAAAGGGCGCTCTTTACTGTATGTGTTTCTCAGCAATTATGCGATGCAAAAAAAAAGATGTACAATTAATACGCCTGTCGCCTGAAAAAAAAAAAAAAAAGGAAGAGGTAATGATTGCTGTGCTGGCATGTACAAAGACAAGACTTGTAGAAAACATGTGCTACCTTGAATCTCGATGAAAGAGCTCGAATTTTGCTTCTCTGTTCTTTTCTTCTCTGCCTAAATGAGCTGTGGAAATCAGGCACGCAAAACAACAGGTTCTTCTGGTACTTCTGGACTGGAGATCGCCGTTTCTTTTCTTTTTTTGCTTCCTGCCTGTGGTAATTTAGACATGTGCCTGTTTAAGCGTCTCAGGGGCAGTGTTTGCTTTCTGTCTACCTGTAAATCCATAAGACCTTTAAGAAAAAGGAAGCTAGCAATCGTTTTTGAGCACAGCTGCAAATATATCTTTGTCTTCGTTGTACATAGCTTTTGCTCTGCAAATGCGTCGATAAACGACTAGCTTAAGTGAAAGGGAGAGGGCAGAGCATGGGCAGCGCGCAATCTGGCTGAATACGCAATTGTTCATTTTTTTTTCTAAAAGGGCTCTCTGAGCATAGACCAGCACAGTTCCCTTGTTTCATGAAGGGAGGTGAGCGAGCAGCCATATCCTTTTTTTTTGATGCTTGCCGCAATATCCATGACAAATGGAAATAAACGCAACATGAAACAAATAGTTTGTTTGGTCGTTGACCTTTTTTTCGCTCTTTCTTTTCACACTTATGCCTTGTCTTATTACTTATTTGTTAGTCCAAACACATAAAGGGTATGCAGGCAGCTGCCATGCAATGCAGCGTTGAATGCAAACAAGCGGGGTGGGTTGCACAAAAAAATATGAAAAGAATGAAAAGAAGGGGCATAACAAACGGGACGAAACGATTAAATAAAAATTTTCTGGACACTGAAAAATAAAGGGGAAAAAACATAAAACATCAAACAAATGAGCGTGCATTGTCTGCCATGCTTTGCAGGTCTACAGCGTCATACAGTCGCCCAAACAACCCTTGCTGTTGTTGCTGCTGCTGCTGCTGCTGCTGAGGATTTTGCAGTGGCGGCAGTGTTTGTTGCTGTTGTTGTTGCTGTTGCAACGTCGATGTCGCCGCATATGGCATGCTTGCTACCTGGGGGCTCTGCATCCGGCTGATGAAGCCTGCGTTGCTACTGCTGTTGCCACTGCTTTGCATTGCAATGAACGACTGCAGCGAAGAAGACACCATGGTCGATGCATTAGATAGCCCGGGTAAAACGCCGCTACTGCTGCCGCTGTTGCTGCCGCTGTTGCTGCCACTGCTGCTCATCATCAACGGCGAATTAAGCGAGACAACCGATGCGCTTCTGTCTGTTTGCCGCGACTGGCTGTTGTCGCCCTGCTGCGACTGGTTGGTTGCGACCATGTAAAAGTAGTTGACAAGCGTCTCAGCCATGTTGTTGTCGATCACGATGTTTGTGTTGATAGACGCAAGGTCGCTGCCGACGGGCATCCCGGAAGAAGACGACGCAGCAGGTGCCATCGTCCGAGCTGCTCCTGCACTGCCATTGCCGTCTGTCGCCGCCATCGCTGTGATTGCCGAGCTGTTTGCCAAGAGCCGCTCGTCGTCGATGCTGTTTTTAATATGTGGTGCCATGCTCACTGGGAATGAGGACCGGCTCATGTCCAGCGGGCCAAACGTCTGTGGCAGCGATGCAAACGGATACTGAGAATGCTGCATTGCTGATCCGGCACTGCCTAGGTTGGAGCTGGGCGGGCTGTTCATAAGCGCTGCAAAGCCAGCGCTGTCGCTAGCGTTTGCGGTCGAAGTGACAATGTCAGCAACAGCACGCTTCTGCTTCTGCTGCACCTGCTGCTGTTGCTTACTCTGGCTCTTGCTTGCCATTTCTACGCGGGCCAGCAGCGGCAGATCCTCGCTTTCGCCGTTCTCAGTCTGGATCAGACTAGGCTTGATAAGCGAGTCCAGCTGCATGTTGACCAGTTGCGCCTTGCCCTTGCGCGTCAGGTTTTTCAAGCGGACCAGGTCAGCCACGGGGATCTGCGCAGGCAGCAGCATGACCATCTGCTCCATGTCGTCCAGCCTGCTGAGCAGCTTGTAGCAGATGCGCCACAGCGGGCCTCCCTCTCTCAGATGCCTGCGGTGGATGGCCAGATCCTGCTTAGCCCTGGCAATCGACTCGCTGTCGCGCGAAAGCAGCCTGTAGATGTGTATGTGCGCGGCACGGAACACGCACATGTACCAGTTCATGTCACGGAACTCGACTGAGATCTCAAACGACGTGCGCAAAAGGTCACTGATGCGCGACGCGGCTATGACGCACTTGCGCTGGCCAGGCTCGATCAGCGCCGGGTCGTCGGTGAACTCGGGGATGGCGTGGTTGAGCTGGATCACCGTAGTGTAGAAGCGCATGTGCAAGATGCAGATATCGTGGTACTCGGCAGAGTCCTGCTGGCCGTACAAAACGGTGTCGACGCTCGACAGGCGCAGCTCCTTGGGCAACACCTCGTACCAGCGCTGCAGGACGCTGTTGAGCTCGCTGAACTGCGCCACGGCGTCGTCCGAGTTCGAGCTGGTGCGCGTCACCAGCCAGGCTACCTTGGAGAAGATCAGAGATAGCTGCGCATGGTACGCTGACAGCTGGTGCCGCGGATTAGGCGTCAATCGGCTGCGCTTGACCTGGCCCTGCTGCGACTCGTCGTCGTCGCTGGATGCATCAGGCCTGCCCTGCTTCCACTCGAGCGAGGTGGCTGGCAGATTGACGTCGCAGTACTCGGCCTGGATCGACGGCGACAGCCCCATGCACACGGACGAGTAGTTCTCGACCGAAAAGATCGTCCACCACAGACGCCGCGCCGCCTCACGATCGACCCAGTCCATCGACATAACGCTGGTGGCCATCAGCTCATGGCCGCAGTTGCTCGCTGGCTGCACAGGCCCATTGACGCTGTCGATGCGATTGTAGCCCAGCAGAATGCACATGTTGAGCGCCAGCGCCTTGTAGAACGTCGTCACCGTCTCGTTGCCCAGACTAAAGTGCATCATGCACATGATCATCAGCCCCTGCGCGTTGCCCAGCGACGGCTCCTCCAGCGCATCGACCACCAGCGTCTTCGCCTTGTTGAGAAACACCGCTGATGCGCTGTACGGCGGGTCTGTGCGCACTGCCGGGTGCTTCGAGTAGCGCGCGGCAGATGCCAGCGCGCTGTACAGAAGCAGCGGCGACAGCGTGCCTGCCGCAAACTGGCGTCTGAACGTGGCCTCGTGCAACAGCTCGACGATGTGGCTGTTGCCTGCAAACAAAGTGTCGATCAGGTCCTTGATGACATCCAAAGGCGGCAGACCCCCGCCGCCGGCTCCGGGAACCGAGGACAAGTGCGTGTCGGAGCCGACGGCATGCTCGCTGCTCGAGACAGGCGTTGCCAGCATTGCAGCCGGATGCCGGGGCATCGTGACGGAGTCGCCGAGTCCGCCGCTGTCGCTGTCGCGCTTCATGGGCACAATCGACCCGGCCCTGGAAAACGCCTCTGCTGTGGGAACACCGATGCCCTGGCCGTGTCCATGGCCATGCGCATGGTAATGCAGATGACCGCTGCCTTCACCATTAACATTAAAATTGCTGTTGCTGCCGTTGCTGTTGCCAGGCACCGTATGCAGGGCTGCGGAGGTTGCCGCTGCGGCTGCTGTTGACCCAGAACCAGACCCGGAAAACTCGTCGAGCGTGCCCAGGCCCGACTGCACGCGCGGCGAGCTGACCCCGTTACGCTGCATAAGCAGCCTTTCCATAGTCTCGACGCGGGCAAGCAGCCGAGCAGTCAAATCATCAACTGCCTTGTCCCCAACACCGCCCGCTGAAGCAGAAGCAGAAGCAGAAGCAGCGGCGGCGGCGGCAGCAGGGCCAGCGACACCTGTGCCAGCGCGACCAGCCGCACTCTCTACCTTTGCAGCGTCAAGGTCGTCTGCGTTTTCCAGGCACTTCCACATCCTTCTGGACTTTGGCTTAATGCTATAGTGGCATGGTGCATCGACGCGGTTGCAGTGCGCGCACGAGGGCTTTCCCCCGTCGCACTTGACTTTGCGTCTGCGGCAGTTGTCGCATGCTCGAAGAAACCGCACCGATTTGGAACCGCTTTCGGCCCCGTTTTTCTTTCCAGAGCCCGCTGCATTGCTTTCCTGCTGGTGCAGGGTTGACTGCAGAGGCTCGGTTGTGCTCTCGCGTGAATGTTGTGAAGAGCTGGTGTCAGCGACGCTTGCTTGTGCAGACATTCTTGACAAGACAACGTCTCCTTTACCTTGTTATATATATATATGGCTTTTGTTTAAGCTAATGAGAAAACAAGCGAGCAGACAAATATAACAATAAAATATAACAAATAAATGGCGGTGAAAAATTGAATTTAAAAGTAGGCTGCTGATTAAAAATATAAAACCCTGCTCGGAGCCGAAGCAAAAAAAGAAGGGAAAATGGGACGGAAAAAATTCACAAATGCGGAGAAGTCCACTTTCTTTCTCGCTTGCGTTTTTTTTAGCAAAATTATATTCAGCCAACCACGAGCACTTTGTCTCAAAATAAGAAGTGAGAGAAATAGCCAGCTGATGCTGGTCAAATAAAAAGGCAATGACAGAGAGAGAAAAAAAAATATTTTGGTTGTCAACTTTCTGCTTCTTTTTTTTTTTTACCATTTACAGTTGCTTTGCATGGATTTTAGCTGCTGTTTTTTTTTTGTTTGGACTGCAAAGATGGAGTGTCTTTTTTGTTGCACTGCTATAAATTTCGTTCATGTATCGCGGTCCCAACAGATCATCATCATCATCGTGTGAGCCAGATGTGACCCGGGGTTTAGCTGAGCAATGCAGCGTCCATGATTCCAAACCAACCAGCTTTTCCCCGATTTGCCATTTGCAGCTCACACCAAGCCGATGGTTTGCGATGCAGTAGCCTCAGCCGAGCTGCCGGAGCCGATGCATTCATGCCTGAGTTTAAATAAAATAAAAAATAGCCAGCTTTTAAAACCACCAAAGCCATCTTGCACTTCTCCACCTTTTCACTTTTTCTTTTTTTTTCGCTTGTCATCTCTGCTGGCATCACTCACACATACATTTTGTTTCTCATTTATTTCAGATACTCACTAATTATTATTTTTCTTTTTTATTTTGCTGCGCTAAAAGTTGCGCCCCTCTTTACGACTCGTTCATACTTTATTCTCTACGTCTTCAAATTCAGTTCAATTCAATTCAATTCGCTTTTATTCTAACGAACCCCCCTTCCCCACATAGCACTGCTCTCCTCTCTTTTTTTGCAGACGCCAGCTATATACTGCCAGACCATGCCCTTTTCCGACAGCGCATCAGAGCAGACGCTGAACGTCGACAGCCAAGACACCGCCGGGCTATACACGGTGCTGGGCGTGACCCAGGACTCAACAGCGACAGAGATAAAGCGCGCATACAGACGTCTTGCTCTGCAGTACCATCCTGACAGAAACCCAGGGGCCGGCAGCGAGTTTGTGCGGATTCAGTACGCCTACGACGTCCTTTCCGACGAAAGAAAGCGAAGGATATACGACAGATACGGCGAAATCGGAATCCAGATGGCTGGGCGCATGGGCGGCGAGCTCCTGGATCCGCAAGTGACCAACTTGCTCAGCATCTTTGCCCTGCTGAGCGCCCTTGTCTCTTGTCTGTTCATTGCTTTCTTCGCGCTGCTCGCTAAACGGGTCGACCATGTCATCGAGTGGTCTTACAAGATCGTGTTTATACCGCTCTGGGTCGTCGACTTTGCCATGGTTGCCGGCGTGGTCTTTGTTGCCTTGGCACGGTCACAGTACTGGAGAGCTTCCAGTGACACTGCTCCTGATCCTGATCCTAATTCAAACAACAATGTTGATGATGATGATGATGATGGTGATGATGAAGAAGAGTATAACGCAATCAATGATGATGACATATGCGACGCTGGATACCAGGACTGTCGCACTGCCAATAGCACTGGCGGATATTCCGGCAGCCTTGGAAGTACAGCGGGCCGTGGCAGCGGGACCCATCGTCGTGGCAGTAACAACACCCGGCCCTCGTACTCGTCGGCAGAGTCTAGCGTCAATTCGGCTGGGGTCTCTGCAATACACCCAGCTACCGACAGCACGCCATTGCTGTCCTTAACGGCAGCGCAGTCTACCGAGCGCCATCGTCGTCGCCATAACCATCGCCATCGCAGCCGCAGAAGCCATCTGCGCACGCTCAAGAAGCTGGCCGAGTCTCAGCTGCAGGCGCTAGCAAAGGTAGCCCCAACGGCATATATCATTTTGCTGGTTTCATTCCAAATGCTGCTTGTTCTTCGGCTGGACGGCGACATACAGTGGAGCATCTGGCACGTCGCCGCGCCCTGGCTATGCATCGAAGGCATCCATTTCGTCCTTCTCACTTTGCAGTTTATAGCAAAGTTGCTGCAGGCCAGCGAGAGACAAGCGGCTGCATCTGCAGGCGAAACAGCGGTTTTGGGGCTGTCGGTAAAGCGGGTGGCTGCCATCATAGTCAGCAACTACTGGTGGCTGGCGATCCGCCTGCCCCAGGCCATTCTGATTATTAGCAAGGTCAACGGCAATACGGATATCAGCTGGTTCCTGGTTTTTGTACCCTTGTATGTGCCGCTATTGTGGACCGCTGCAGCTTTGTATCTTTTGCCGCAGCAACTGCGCGCAATGGGCGATGCTGAGCTTTTGCAAAACGAGCGGGCCATCGTGTTTGTCTGTGTCACAGCCTTTGCCATCGTTTCGTTGTTTGTGTACTCGTTTTTGGCCTTGCTTATATGGAAGCTGAGTCTGCCCACGACTGTCCGCATGGTTCTGGTGCTTATCCCCGTGTTTGTTGCTCTGAGTGTCGTTTGCTGCTGCTGCTCTTGCATATCGTTCTGTTTGGCCTATGGCATGCACGCAACGCTGGACGACGAGCAGGCCGCCCAGTCGCCAGACGCCCATCGTGTTCGTGTTCGTGCTCGCGCCCCTGTTCCTGCAAACCGTCGGATCAATGTGGCTCAGCCCCAATAGCCCACCCATCCAAAGAAAGAGTCGAAAGAGAAAGATTGCATTTCTATCTATTAATTTTTTTTATTGCATTTATTGTTTTTCAATACTGAATGATGACCATTAAAACTCCAAGCTCTATCCCTGCATCACAAGCTCTATCTAAACAATCAGTAACTTTTTATTGTTTGTATGTCTATAATGATTTTGGTGTGGATTTCGCAGCGACATATTCCAAGTAGTCAGCGAGGTACTTCATTTCGTCTTCGCTTTGGCTAGCTTTCTCGAGTACATCCTCCACATCGACTTTATCCCTTGCCTGCATAAACCCCTTCCTATATCCATCAACCATGCCATTGGCAAACCATGGTCTGGTAGTAGTTACCTTGTCAAACAACCTTGTCTCCGGACCTCTCTGCATCACCAAGCCGGCTCTTCTCTGAAACATATCCGGCTCCTTGCCAATCGGCTCCGCCATGATCCCATTGTCCCGAAGACAACTGGCAATTCTAACCAGCGCCCCTCTGACCTGCTTTATCTCTTCTTTTGTGGGCTCTGGCAGCTTGGATATCTCGTAGACTGTTGTTGGTACCTCGGTATTGGTTATGCGGATCGCTGCTGGTCGTCGTGTTTTATGATATGGCTTTTCCTTGCTCTCTGCTCGTACTTTGGATGCCGGCTGGTGTATCCAGATACCAAAGACATGTGCGTAAGGGTGCGCGGAATCATAAAGCCTTTCCTCGCTGCACCAGCGTGGAAGATCGCGGATATAGACTACACCTGTTGCTAGTCCACGTTTTTGAATATGTTGATATGGTCTACAAATCACTTCTGCAAACATAATTTAGAAAATGCAGATACAGGTTTAGCAATGCGAGTAAAAAAAATACTTGGAATGTATGTATTGAATTTATACTTTTTCCCTATTAAATGATTCTTGTTGTTTATCAGCATATGATTGATTAGGGGGATCAGTCAACAACATGTGTATTTTTTTGGGGAGGAATGCCATATGATTTAATCAATTTCCCTCTTCCCAAAAAACCAAAGCTTTGAGCGCTTTCATCTCATGGTCTTGGATGCAGTTAAACCGCATATCTTTCTGTCTTGATGAGATTTGATAAATGTATTTTTTGCACCTTACTTGCGGACATGACTCTACAAATGAAACTGAAAAGCAAAATAAAAGCCCCAAAATCACACAAAGCAAAAAAAAAAAATTGTATGCCTGTATGAGATGGGCAACATGTTTGATGATTGGCGTCGGAGATTTTTTTATTTTTATCACAAAGCCAGTTCTTTTTTTTTGTGTTGCTATACAAAAATGAACATGTCAATGTCAGCATACGAATAAAATAATGAATCCGATTTTCGAAAAAAAAAAAAGAAGCCAAAGATTGCACCATTCCAACGTAAACGCACGTGAACCAACCAGACCCTCTTAGCATCTACCTCATCCACTTTTCTCCTTTCCCCCACAAACACACATACACCCTCTTTCTTTTCTTGTTCTCGACACCTTAATATATCCTATTGTTTCTTTCAAACGAAATACCATATACTTTTTTTTTGCTCTCTACTCTTTCTACTCTTTCTACTCTTCAACTATTGAGCAACAACCATCGCTCTACCTATTTCTCATACTTAAAGCAACATTAAACTAACTACCATGAAGACAGCGGCTCTGGAAAAGTACGCAGTGAGAGACGTGCTCGAGTACCGCGGCAACCCACGGCTCAACTACACCATCAGCGACACAAACACTGTCGAAGAGGCTCTTGAGCTGATGGACATCCACGACATCGTGTCGCTGCCCGTGTTTAGTCGCTCAAAAGCAAACACAGCAATGGAGTCGTTTGTCGACATTGTGTCGGCATATGATCTACGCGACTACATTATACAATCCAAGGTATGTTTTGTGCTGTCCAACTTGCACTTGCTGCAAATAAAAAGGAGAGAAAAAATGCATCTGTTCCTCCAATCGTAGTATTTTCTCATAGCTCGTATAACATGTGGTGCATCCAAAGGCAGCAGAACATGTGGTTGTTAGTCAAAACAAATAAAATGATACAAATAAAAAAGCAAGCTGGCTGTTCTAGGGTACATGCCCGTCTTAATGCACAGCCGGAAACAACAATGCATTTTCAGCTGCACCAGCAGACTCAAGCTCAGGATATTGTCCCACGCTGCTCCCTTTTTTTTTTCTCTTCCCTCTTTTCTCTTAATACATCCCTTCGAATTATTCCCACACTCGGACAAATATATATACAAACGCAGATACAATTTTCATTTTTATTTTTTTTTTCCAGCAGAAAACAGCTCAGGAAAAGCTAGTAAAAATATATTCTGATTAACTTTGCCTCCTCATTTTTCTATCTATCTACCTGCTTAATGGGAATGATATAAAAATCGATAGGATCTTGAAGACGAAGTCCAGTTTCAGCTACTTTCTGGAAGACCCTCGGGAAACCCCACTGTGCTGCAGCATTCCGTGGGCCAGGTAGTCCAGTCGCGCAAGCATGCATCCAAGCAAATCAGCGCATCGGCATCTCTCGAGCAGCTACTCCAGCTGTTCACGTCGATGGGCCAGCATCGCGTTCTCGTGACAGATCTTGACTTTGGATCAGCCTTTCCCGAGAAAGCAGATGCAGACGACGCTACGCCGACTGTGCCACAGACACAAGACAAGGAAAAGGAAAAGGAAAAGGAAAATAAAAAGAGTACTCGCCAGCGCGGACGGTCGATCGACAGCGGATGCTCGTCCAGCACCGTCGAGTACTACGAGGCAGGTCATGTCGTTGTATGTGGCCTGACCCAGTACGATGTCGTACGCTTTATCCAGCACCACAACCACGAGCTCTGGCACTCCCTGGATGCCTCGGCAATGGATATAGCCATGGAACGAATGCCACGGGGGGCAGCGAAGCAGCTGCCCCAAATCCCGCATCTCTCAATCCGCGACTCTGCTCTGAGCGCAATGAAAAGGCTTCGCGACACCCAGGTCAGCGCCCTGCCCGTGGTCGACGCAGATGGAAAGCTGATCACTGAGGTCGCAGGCACTGGCATCCGCCGCCTCAGATCGTACAATGTCGGCATGCTTGGCAAGCCTGTGCTCGCATTCATGTTTAATTTAGACCTGTCGGTCACCCATCCATATGTGGTCCACGAGGGCTTCACACTGTCTCAGATCATGTCTGGGCTGCTGCGGATGAACTGCCGTCGTGCCTGGCTGGTTGACCAGGAGGCTCGGCCCATATCGGTCATCTCCCTTACCAATGTCCTGCAGCACTTCCTGTAGTGTATCTATCTATCTATTTATTTATTTATCTTTTTTCACTCATTTCCTTTGAATAGTTTCCAAAATCTGCAGGAAAGTCAAAATATTTACACCGCGATTTGAACACATCCAGCGACCGCTTCTGGACAATATCCTCAACCGATTTTTCGCTGTCTATCCAGTCCCGTTGAGACTGAAGCGTAAAGCTCTTCGGCGACTGTTTTAGCTTTTCATCTAGTACATTGAGGCAGTACGAGATATCGTGCTCGCGCCGCGCGTAGGCCGTCTGGAGAACCCTGAAAAGCGCCAAGCACTCGTCTGTCGATGCGGTATTGGTCGAGTTTATCCGCAGAATAATGTTGTCGTCGACCTTGCGCAGCTCCCGCATCGTTGCCTTGAAATGGCTCATGTTTAGGCATACGCGCGCGTTAATCTCAATGTCAGAGGCCCGCGCTCTTTGTTCAAGCTCACGCAGAGTCGACATTTCCTCTCCCCTCTTATCAGCAGCACTGCTCATTCGAAATTAAAGCAAAAATATAGGTCTTGAATACAGCTTGCTAATATTTTTCCTATGGAAATGATAATAAAGGAATTTAAAAAATATTAAAAATGATTCTGAAAAAAAAAACAACTGAAGGAAAAAAATAAAAAATGAGAAAATTACCATCATCAAATTACAGTGAAGATAAAAAGTTTTAAAAAATTCCATCTTCACAATGCCCATATTCTCCCCTGATAACAGGAGAGGGGGTGTATTCCGCCGCAGAATCGTTAAAGACCACAGCAACAATTATCCAGTTACACAATCCTCTGGCGCTGTGTGGGGGGC
>JANBOH010000405.1:0-11790 GCA_027478445.1 Coemansia asiatica
GCTCTTGCTCTTGCTCTTGCTCTTGCTCCTGAACAAGCTCGTGACCGTGTTCCTGGGTAGGCGATGCATTGATGGAAGACGCGGCAGAGCCATCGCTGGAAGAAGACACAGCAGCGGGATTGCTATGTATAGACGCCAAACCATTGGTGCCCAGCGACGACGACCGCTGGAGAGATGCACCGTTCGACTGAGCCGCCGAAAGATCAGAAAAAGAAACGACCAGCTCGTCGATTTTTACTGAACCGAGCTGCTTGTGCAGACAAGCCATTGCCTGCCGGACATAGAGAGCAGACGGCCGGTTGCTGGCATCTGCAGATGCAGAAAGCATAAACAGCTTGACAGAAACCTTATAGTCCGTGATGCCCTTGACCTGGATGTTGTTGCGCGGATTATAGGGATCCAGGATTTCCAGCATGTTAAGCTCGGGGTCGAATCTAAACGACGTAGATATAACCAGCGCCGTGTTCAGTGTATCCGCCAAAGAATGCGCCAACTACAAACAATTAAAAAAGACAAGGTTTTGTGCTTTTTTTTGCATTTAGAATCAATGAAAAACAACTATATTCGCATTTATCAAGTTTATGTATTTTATCCATGTTCACTTGCCTCGTTAGACGACTCGCTGGCAGCTGTGTTTCGCGCGCTGTTGGAGGTCATGAGGTTGTCCGTGTATACAACCACCTTCCTCGGTGTTGTCGGCACCTTCTCGGTGATTTCCTGTCGCCTGCGCGTCATGCTTTTATTACGACAGCTCGATTATTGCTTGTGAGCCTGAGAAAAGGGAGAGGGGAGAATGGAGCCACTTTTTTTTTGTTAGAGAATTAGAAGCTAGAACAAAAAAAATAACAGAATGATATTGATATTGATACAAGAATAGAAAAGACCTTGTATAAAGCGTAACAAATATTAATTATAGTAGAAATAATAACAATAATAATAATAACGATATAGCAATTGTATATAAGAAATAGACTGTAATTAGACAAATAGCAACACTGCTGTTGATGATGATGATGATGATGATAATGTATTTTATTGCTGCCGATATATTTATAAAAGAATAAAAAAGCAAGCAAAATATAAAAGAGAAAAAAGGCAAAGAGGGAAAGAGGGAAAAAAGGGAAAGGGAGAAAAAAAGGAAAGGGCAAGAGAAGAGGATGAAGGCAAGTTGTTCGTCAGGACAAAAAAAAAGTGAAGAAAAAAGGAGATACGCCTTAAATTTTTTTTTTTAAAAAAAAAAAACATAATGTTTATCAAAAAACTTCAGCTAGCTATTTCGGTTTGCATTTGGATTTTGTCAGCTTAACCAACTAACCAACTAACCAACCAACTAACTAACTAACCAACCAACCAACCAACCAACCAACAAGCTCAACCAGCAAGAGTGGTAAAAAAAAAAGATAGGGTGACAGCTTCTTGGTTTAATGTAACCATCACAAACCAACTCCACCCTGTTCCATGTTTTCCAAAAGGCAAGTATTTATCCAATCATTTTGCTTTTTGGGAATGAAAAGGAGGGAACGCTCAACAACGAGGTATTTTTTTTCTTTTTCTTCCCTTCTATTTCCTTTTTATCCATTAAGCTTCTAAGCTAAAAAGAAAGCTTAGCTTGCTTTGTCGCTTTTAAAAACCAATCCATGTTTCACTATTCCAACTGCAATTTTTTTTCTTCAATAGTATACACTGCCTCTAATTGAAAGGAAGGCAGGTGGAATTAAAAAGAAAAACCAAGCTGAGCTTAGTGTTGAATAATAGCAAATGAAAAGAATAAAAGGAAAAGTGAGGGAATGCCATGACGACATCGCGCGGCTTACAAACCTGTTTTTCTGCAAAAGGATAATGAGAAAAATATTTCAACAAAAGGCAAATAAACCCTTTTGGCGTTCCCGATGCTTGCAGAAAAAAATGAATGAATGAATTAAAAGCCAAAGCCAAAGTAAAAGGACGAAGAGCCAATTACAATAGAGCATGAGCCCTGCAAAAAAAAACTTTTGCTTTTGTCCCGAGTTCCACATACAGCTGTCTAAAATTTTTAACTTAGACACTTTTGAATCATCCCATTTTCTTCGGCAATGAACCTGGCTCCATGCTGGATACCATCAATAATGGTTTTTTTCTCCAGGTTTTTCCAAGCGGTATCTTATGGTTTTATGGCTTATTTTTATTTTGCTATCCCTGTTGCCTAAAATCGAAATCAATTTGATCTTCAACGCTTCCGCATGCACATCAATGTTCCGAACAAAACAACAGACAAAAAACATAAAAAAGGATAAAGCAGGTTTTCCAGTTCCTTTCTCCATGATGTGTCAATTGGTCTTTTTCTGCTGCCGCTACTAACTGGTGCTGCTAGTTGAATCTCTTGTTTATTTCTCTCAGCAACCAGACCCTTACTCCTGTCAGTGAACAAGCTGCATCAAAGGAAGAAAAAGAGTAAAATGAAGGCGACTTGCTTGTTTTTAAAATGAAATATAATAGAAAAAGAAACAACCAAACAAATGAAAAAAAATAAAGAATAAAGGACAAATGAAATGTGCCAAGCCGCACATTCAACAAAAGAATTAAGAAAAAAATCAGATTACACAACAAAAGCAACAACAAACAATATCAGCAATAAAAGCAGCTGCGGGCTGGCATTCAGTGCTCTTCTTTTTCTTCTTCTTACAGAAGACCACAGTCGCGCAGATTTGTCTGGATGATAATGTCATTGACTGCTGCCATCACAAACTTGATCTGGTTGGTGTCTGTGGCGCAAGTAAAGTGCGTGTATATCTGCTTAGCATCTGACTGGTTCAGCGACACAAACCGCTTGAGGATGTACTCTGACGCTGCGTCGATGTCGTCGCCGCCATCAAAGTCAGGGAAGTACTTCTTCATCGGCGAATGCGGCAGCTTCTCGCGGAAGATGTCCATCTTGTTGAGAAACAGAATCACCGACGTCTTGACAAACCACCGCGAGTTGCAGATCGAGTCAAACAGCGTCAGAGCCTCCTGCATGCGGTTCACCGTGTCGTCCTCGATCAGCACCTGGTCATACTCTGATATCGCCACCAGAAACAAAATCGCAGTGACGTTCTCGAAGCAGTGTATCCATTTTTTGCGCTCCGACCGCTGTCCGCCCACGTCCAGCATGCGGTATGTCAACTCGCCCACCCTGAATATCGTCTCGTTGATACCTGTCGTCTTGACGCGCGAGCGCAGCACGTCCTGGTCCGTCGGGATATAGCCCTCCTGGCAGATGCGGCCAATCGAGTCAAAGTAGTACGACGCAGAGTCGTTGAGCTGGAACTCGTTCGACCTGCTGAAACACTCGCGCACGCCGCCGTCGGACCACAGCGCCTTGACCGCGTTAGAAACCTCCATCGGCAGGTTATCTGCCTCTATCTGCCCGGGCATGCTCATAATCACGTCTGCGTGACCCTGGTACTCGGGGTGCTCCAGCGCAATGTGCAATGTGTCCATTGCCTCCAGCATCACGCGCATCGACTGGATCGTGTTGGAGAAAATCACTTCCTTAAACGACTCGCGTTCGTCCTGGCTATATCCGCCGTCGTGAATCAGCTTCATCTGCTTGATAATTGTGCTCTTGCCCGACTCACCTGCGCCAAGGAGAAGCATCTTGACCTCGTTGCGCAGATTCATCCGCTCCTTACGCAGCTGGTTGTCGATTTCATCGTTGGCGCGCTTCTCGTCCAGATCCTCTTTGCTAGCTCCGCAGCCCATTTTTCTATTCAGAGTTCAGTAGTCTACGCAGAGCAAGAAAGAGATTATAATAGATAATAAATAATGGAGGCTGTTTTAATATGAAAAAGTTAATAAGCTGGCGTAGCAAAGGCCGGTAGTAGCAAAAATAAAAAAAACTGTTTTGTCGCGTAAACTATAAAGAAAAAAATTAAAAGTGTAGAATGAAAAAAATATGAAAGAAATGAAATTAAAAAATATACGCTAATATTGTGATACTGGCGTACAAAAACAAAAAAAAAGTATCAAGTAGGATATTATAGTGCTGAAAAAAAAGAAAGTGTTGAAAGAAATAAAAAAAAAAGCTGAATATATGTACTAGTAACAGATTGGTTTGTTGATGTATTTCTTTTTATGAATGGAAAAAAAGGACAGCATGCGAAAAAAAGAAAAAAAAAGCAAGTAAAATAAAGAAAAAATGAAAAAAAAAGAGAAAAAAAAGAGAAAAAGAGAAAAAATGGGGCGCTTATTTTTTTCTTGTGCACTTTAGCGGATTTTATAAATGGCGCGCCGCATGGAATTGTTCTTGCAACAGCAGATAAAATAGAAGGGAAGAGCAGGAAAAGCAGCCAAACAAAAACAAGCAACCCAAAAAAAATAAAAATAAAAAACAAATATAAGTGAGAAAAGGGACGGGCCAAAGACCAATTGACGTGGGTTGGATCTGGCGGTGATACAGAAAAAGAACACACAGACAAACCCTGACACCTTGCTAAATAAAATAAAATACCACTAGCTTTTGGCTTTTGGCAACTATTGCACCACTGGAGAGATTTAAAATAAATAAAGGAATGCGAATGTATGCATGCATGTATGTGTGTAGACATATGTGTTTGTGGCTGCGAACCAACAAAAAAAGACACTCAGCAAAGCCAGCAAGCTGGCCAACAACGCTCTTTTTCTTTTTCTTTTTCTTTTTCTTTTTTTACTCTGTGTCAAGATGGCATGCAAAAATGAGCCAAAATAAAGTGAAAAATGCCAGTTGCTGCTTTCGTGGCTTCAAGCTCTCTGGCGGCTGCGAAAACAGCAACCATCCAATGTATAGCAAAAGTTTTTTATTGCTGAACCATTTCAAAATATAAAGATGTAAGAGTATGAGTTTATCGCTCTCGCTTTGCTCAAAAGAATAATGCACTTTTTGGTCGGTGTTTGTGTGTGTATGTGTGTGTGGAGTGGCTTACAAGCATTCTTTCTGTTGTTATTTCTTGTAAAATGATACTTTGTTTAGCTTGAATCAAATTTAGAACGACATGGCGAGCTTGGACATTTAAATAGATTCCGACAGCAAAAAAGAAAAACAACTTTGTTATTAATATTGTTTTATGTTGTTGATGCTTTTGTTGCAGTGGTTGTCAAGGTTGTCTTTGAGATAAAGAGGCTGTGGCGTTAGATGTATAACTATTATCCCTATATGTACCTTTATGCAGAAAGAAAGAGAGAGAGAGAGAGAGAAGGAAACAATGACTTGCTTGCTCTTACTTGCTGATAAACAGAGACAAGGTTTAGTTAAAACAGGGGCAAAATGGCGAGAGAGAGAGAAATATAACTATCTGTCTTTTTTTCGGTACTTATGCCTGTCACATAGTAGAACGGCAATAGCTAGATTCCACAAACATGAGGCGACATTGAAAATATGGTATTCAAGTCAAGCCACTAGAGACAAAAAAAATCGGGCAAGAAGCCAAGGGAAGAGCAATTACAACAGCAAAAAAAAACATATAAAGCTTAATTGCTCACCAATAAAAGTTGCATAAAACCAGTTAAAATAAAGATAAACATTTAATTGTGCATATGGGCGAGTTTAGTATGAAATTTTGGTAGCTACACACACATACATATAGTTGCCGCTATTTCCTTTATTTATTCTAGAAAACGTTGGCTTTATCGTTTTTATAGCAATTTTTGTTTTAGAATGGAGCAACTCCCTATTATTAACTCCATAGTTTTTGCAATGATTGACAATGCAGCAGGGAAAAAATCGCTTGAAAGACAGACACCCTTCAAGGCAAAAACTCGTGCATATGTAAAAGAAAAAAGAAGTGCGCCTTAATGTCAATAAAGCAAGAGACTGGAGGAGAAGCATATCAAATTAGAGAAAAGTAGAGTGATAAAGCTTTCAAGTGGTTTTGAGAAATAAGTTAGAGGCTAAGCACCTATGGACCATTTGGACATACGTGGATAGCGCACAGTAATGACAGGCGTGAGGGGTTAAAAAAAATAACCTGCGATTTAAAAAAAGGGCCGCTGAATTTAAAAAAAAAACTGAAATTCCAGCAAACTTACTCTTGAACAAACCAAGGCAACAACGAAACAAGAGTGTAAAATGGCTAGAAATAAGTGTTTAAAAGAGTAGGAAGAAGGCTAGTACAAATCGTGTAAACCGATGCTAAAAGTGCAAATATTAACAGAATAAAAAATGAAATGAAAAAATGAAAAAATTACCTGTTTGCTACTTTTTTTTGTTGGATTATTTTTAGGCTGAGCTTGAATTGTATGCGCCTATTTTGTCATCTGAGTTTAGTTTTTTTCTTTTGTCAACTGGTTTGGTCAGATTTGGTCAGATTTGGTCTGGACTGGATGCGATTATAATCCTAATTCCGATCGTGATCACAGTTGTGATTATCGAGTCGTTTATTTTTTATTTTCTGCATCAATGCTGCAAAGTGGGAAAAATGAAAGCATGTGTTTTCCGTAACCATGTGCAGAATTTGGTAATCCATTCTAGCATATTTCATTTCAATGAAAAACTGATAATGATAAATGTAAATAGCTAGAATTCAGCGTGTTAAACATGTCTCTTGTTTTTTTTTTCTTGCAAAGAGTGCTTTCTGTTTTTTATTTCTTTAAAATGGTAAAATGCATAGAGTAAAGCTCGGACTTCTATTTATATTTCGCCGGAATCACTTTTTTTTGCCTTATAACAGAATAGATGTTCTGCAAATCGCGTGCACCAGAGAATGAGCGATTTGCAAGTATATTCCTTTTTATGTTTTATAAGGACCACAGATCCTTGTCACGATCTACATTTTGTTTTAAAATAGAAGCTAATTTGTCGGCTGCAGAAACCGACATATATCTTTTTGCTTTGCATTGCTAATTTCCGCTGCATTTTTAGTCTTGATAAAACTGACGGGATTCAGATAGACACCTTATTCGGTACTCGTGTAAATCTGACAAAAGAAAACACACAACGGGCATAGCTGCAGTTTGCAGTTGCACTTTACGTCTCGGTATCAAATAGTTGCAGAATTAAAAGTTTTCTTTCTGTTTGGGCAAAAGTCGATCAATTGACAAAATGCTATCAATAGCTACAGCGAAAAAAAAGAGAATGAGTATCAAAGGGCCTGGGGCTTGTAACATGGCTTGGACGAATAGGCTTCATGCAAGAACCCTTTGCAAGCAAAAAAAAAGACTGCTTCTCTATTAGGCAGGCGTCGGTGTCAGCAAAGCAGATTTGCCGCTAAGATTTTAAAAAAAAACGGCCACAAGCCAAACATTTCATTCGCAGGCTCACTCAGCTGAAAATGGTGGGGAGAATGGGGAGGACAAGGATTCCCTGGTACCGACCAGGTGGTCTTGCAGAAAAAAAGAAGAAACAAGAACAGGAGCAGAAACAGGAAAATAGCAAATACATTAGCAACTAGGAGCAGCCACATCTCGTCTAGCTGAGATGCTCTCTTTGCTGTTGCATGCATGCAGGCATTCTCTTGTCTCTTGGCCAGTTTCCGAAAGTAAACAGGAGCAAATGGTTTTAAATATGACGAGACCAAGTTTTGTCTCTTTTTTCTTTTTTCGAACAAAAAAAATTAAGCAAATATGGCAAACAGAGCGGAATTAGCAATTATATACGCTGGCAGCTAAATAAGATGTCCCCATCACAGTTAGTTGTTGGCATCGTTCTTTTTTCTATTTCAGCTTCCTTATTCTACTTTATTGTTTTTTTGTGCTTGCCGCTTGGCGGGTATATTGTTCTATTGTGAATCACGTTTTTTTAATTATAGTCAGTACCGAGCTTTTTTTGCTGCCTCGGAAAAGAAAAGAAAAGAAAAGAAAAGAAAAGAAAAAACATAACAGAACAGAACATAGCAGAAGACAAGTTAAAAAAGAAAGAAAAACTGCACTGCGCTGCAAGCAGCCTAAATAGCACGTCTGCTTGTTCTTTTCCTTTTATTTCTGTTTATCTACACTGCTGTTGCACTTCCTTATCGGCTTTTCCCCCTATTTTCTCTGCTCTAAATCCTACTTGACACACTGCATCAGACGCACATAACCTGCCTCTGCTCATATTCATTTGTCTTTTCTTTTGATATCCTAGCTGTCCGTCTTATTTGGCCAATTGATTTGTATTATTTATCTTGGCAAAAGGTTTTATTTGTTGTGGCAACTGCAGTTATCGCCAGCTGCTCACCGAATCCTTGTTTTTTTGTTTTATTCTACTATACAGCATTTGATAGACCGAGCTGTTATTTACATATCCGCATTTAGTTGCTTTAAAGCGTAGATATAGTGTTTTTTTCTATTTTCCTTGACCGAATAACCTCATTTGGATAGCGTCATTCAGCATAACACGTTTTTTAGTCTTTTCTTTTTTTTTCTTCACAAAAAAATATTTTTGGTAGAAACCGTCAACAGATATTATAACCCCCTTTTCTTTTCTTTCTATTTTTCCAATCCACTTTTTCCTTCTTATTTTCATTTTGTTTTCATCATATTTATTCAGTCTATTTTTTTTCTTTCATTTATCCCGCTTTAGCCTCCAAACAAACAAAAAAAAACAAATAGCAGCTCTGTTTTTTTTTCTTTATTTTTCCTTTTTAGAATACCTTGGTTATTTCTCGTTGTTACTCTTTTTGTTTTTGTATTTAATAGTATTGTTCAGTTGACCGTTTTGATTAAAACAACCTATTTAAAAAATAGGGCACGGATCTCTTGTATAAACTTTCAAAATAGACGGGATTCCAGAGGAAAAAAAGAGGGATTTGAGGCGCATGTTGTCAAGAGATTTAAATCTTCAAGGCGGGGCTGAGCCACAGGCCAGATATGTACTTTCGGTTGTCCAGCAGCCACGGAGAGCGCGGGCTTTTGGCTTTGGCGATCGAGACAGACGGCCCATTGATCCATGCCCCATTGTACAGCTTCGCATAGTCCATTCCGACGGATCCGAAAACCACCAGTAAGTACAAAAAGACATGGCCAAATAAAAAACTATCTCGAGTAATTTTTTTTTTTGACATTTGGCCCGTTTAATTTTTTATTTTGCAAAGAAAATAGCTTTGTAGAGCTATAAAGAAAAAAATCAGGATATGAAATATAATTTGTCCACACACAAGCGCACACACATGTAGACCAAAAAAAGTCTGTTTCCTTTTTTTGCAGTTCTTGTTTATGAAGCGGACAAGCTTTGTTTGTTGGTTTATGTGGGGAATGTTTCTTTTTTTTTCCCTGGTACATGTTGTGCTGCTCAATATTCCGTCTATTTTTACTTCATTTATAAGGCTTGCCAAAAATAAAAGGAGCAAGCGAATAAATAAACAAACCAGAATTAGTACGGAAATTATGTTGATCTCTGCATCTAGCCGAGAAGGGAGATGGGGTGGTAGTTTTTCTTGGCGGCGTCAATGATAAACGCCCACGAACGCTTTTTTTTTATTTATCAACTGGTTTTCTAGTTTTGAAGTAATCCTGTGTTCGATTCGGTCCAGTGCCCGACACAACAATAATAGACAAAGTTGACTAAAAAAGAAGCAAAAAGGCAGCCAGGGTGACAACGCTTTTGCTTTTTGCTTTTTGCTTTTTGCTTCAGGCTTATACTAAACAAAATGTCGTAATCTTTCTCTATCAACTTTTGTAGATTGCTGTGGGAAGGCACATTTGTCATGCATGCTACATTGTTTGACGAGAGCGGAACCAAGGAGTACTCAGCAGCGAGTCTTGTAGCGAACGCTGAGTTGGACGCATCGGCCGAGGAGTGCTACGAGCAGATGGTGCTGGGATCACTTGCCTCGTCAGCGCATCATGTGCGGGATCTGGAAGATAGAAGGGGATGCTTTTTCTGTTTTCCTGATATCAGGGTACGGCATCCCGGCCGGTTTCGTCTGCGATTCACGCTTATTCGGCTACAGACTTCTGTTGAGCCTAGTCCTGAAGAGCCGATTTCTGTGTTGGAGCATGTGTTTTCCGAGCAATTTACAGTGTATACCGCCAAGGAATTCCCCGGCGTCGATGAGTCGACCGCTTTATCTAAAAAGCTCAATCACCAGGGCGTCGGCATTCCTATTCGCAACAAGGGCAGGCTAAAGTACGAGGACGACGACGATGAGGGCGGTACAGCATAAGTGCTGGCTACGGAAAACAATAACAACTAAAAAAAAGTTGCTTATTTTTCCTATTATACCCCCCATCTTACAAAGTAAGCAGGGGAAAAGGAAGAGGAAGAGGCAACCGATAACTAGGAACTCTATATACACTTATAATATTTTAAACAATAATACTATTCATATATATATACACACCTTATACACCTTATACATCGCATACATCATATACATATGATATTATCTTTGTATTTTATAAGCAGCGATAGGCTGCGGCATTCAGTGCATATGTGCAGCCAGCTTGCATGCAGAGCGATGAAGCAAAATAAAATATAGAGTCCGTGTTGAATCTTTTTAGCTGACTAAATTGGCGCAGAACAGATATGTAGATAATATTTTTTATACATGAAGGATGCTTGTTCAATTGAATTATAAAATGCAATTTTCCCCACACTCTGCTTTTCTATTTTTTCTCTTTTTTTCTCTTCTTTTTCTCTTCTTTTTCTTGCTGTAAATAATATATTGTTCCGATAAATGCCGAGAATGCCGCCCTGACCAATCCGCTGTATCTCTGGGTTTTTAGGTTTTGAGCAAAAAAAAAAAAAAAAAAAAAATTTGGGGGTTTCGAACATATCTGCTGGTTTATTTGTTTTTTTTTAGAGATGTTGATTGCATTCCGGTATTTCGGTCGTATATGTTTTTTTTTGTATTGGCGATTGTAAAAAAAAAAAGACAAAGGATGGTAATGAGCAAAAAAAATAACAATAGCGTTTTCAAGAGTCGGTGGAAATAGAAAAAAAAACAGTCTCATGATTTCAAACAAAAAAAATTTCTTTGAAAAGAAAAAAAAAAGCAGACATTGTGGCAGAGGGTTCATGGTCGTGACATGTCGAAACAAAAAAGAAAATGGTATATAGAAGCATTCCTATTTTAAAATTTTTTTTTTTGATCGGAACATTTACATGTTCGCGGTATATTTTATTCTTGTATTCTATGTACGTGATTGTAAACACCGACATTATTTCTTTTTTTGTTCAGTTGTAATAAATATATTACTTCATATTATACTTATTGTTAAATTGCATAGTACATGGAGCAAATAAATAAAAGAAAGCAAGAAATCAAAAGCTGAAAAGCCAAAAAAATAAATAAATAAACAAAGCAATTATATATTCATATATTTTTCTATTGCCAGGATATAACAAAAGTACTTATTTAAAAAAAAGTTTTCTCAGGGTTTTTACCAATTTTTAATTTGAGCAAGTGAAATAATGCATTATTTCGCTCAATTTCTGTACATATGTGTGTGAAGCATTTTACTGCATCACAATATATCTTTGAAGAAAGAAAAATTTTTTTTTTTTCTGTCGGGGACATTTAATGTGCCGATTAGTTTTTTTTTCGTATAGCTTTGGGCACCGATTTTCTTGTTTATAGATACAAAAGAGAAAATGCATATTGGTTGTCTGCGTTAACTGAAAAAAAAGAAAACAAACGAAAAAAAAAATTCACCCACATGCAGAACCATTTTTTTTTTTGGGTTTTGTCTCTCACTTTGCTATATGCGTCTATTCTTTTTCCGTGTATGCACACTTTCTTTGTCATTATCAATGATGTCCGTCCTTAAAAAAGAAAAGAAAAGAAAATAAAAAATTAGAAAGAGAAACTTACCAGGACAATTATGTATAAATACTGCTACACCGCATTTATCCCTAGCTGTTCTTATTCCCTTTTTTTT
>JANBOH010000406.1:0-11708 GCA_027478445.1 Coemansia asiatica
AAAGGAAAAGGAAAAGGAAAAGGAAAAGGCATGACCTGTGCTTTGAAGGCTTGTGATAGCACAGCCAAGAACTTGGGAAACCTGAAAAAATATTTTTTTTTAAAAAAAAAGGCTTTATAAATCCAAAAAACGATTTCTTTTTGCGCTTTCAATATTCCTTTTTAAACTTTCTTTCTGTCCAGCTTTATCAGTTAGTCCTCCTTTGCGCTCTGCTCTTCATCGTCAGAGCTCTCGGAAGCCTGGTTCTTTGCCTTTTCAGCAGCATGCATCTCACGCATCTGGACCTGCCACGCATGCTCGCGCCCCGGCGTAACAACAGCGTCGTCGGGAATCGTGCCCTCGGTATTGACAAAAGTAAACGGCTCAGGATAAACCTCGGTGCTCTGCACCCACCAGTCAAATACACCATCGGCCATCTCAGTATCGACTATAGCGTCATAAATGTACTTTTGCTTGAAGCCCTCGATCTCCTTTAAATACGGCTCGAAAGTGACCAAGTCGCTCGACGCATCCTTGCGCTGGCTTGCTGCCTTGCGGTTGTAGCTGTCAAACACCGGCTGCTCCAAAAGCAGCCCGAGCCCCGGTGCCTTGGGCACATTGACTCGCGGCCCATTAAACAGCGCATCGATTAGGCTGAGAGGAGCACCAGCCCGTGCCATCAAAACCACAAGGCCGACCATCTTGCGGATCTGGTGCAGCATGAACGACTGGCCCTTGACCTTCAGGCTGATCCACTCGCCGCCGCGGATAATCATCGGGTCCGAGGCCGTAAACGAGTGTATAAACCTTTTGGAGTTAGACTCTGTGCATCCACGAGTCACTGTAAAGTTGCGGAAATCATGCGTGCCCACGTATTTGGCCAAGGCATCGCGCACAAACTGCAGCCGCTCCTGGGGTGCCCGGTACGCGCGCTTAACAGCCATATCCTCGGCCGACGACTCCCGTACACGTCGTTCGCTGAAACCCAAAGAGCGCGCCATCTCTTTATTGGCCTCTGACGGATCCATCAGCACATAGGTGGGCAAGAGATACTCGTAAATCCGCGAATCGCACATGGTCTTGGAATTAAACGACCTAATCACCCGTACAAACCCCCAAGCACGGATCTGCTCAGGCAAATACTCGTTGATCTTGCTCAATACTTCAGGGTCCTCGATGATCATCTTCAGTGACACCACCTGGCCCGCCGCATGCACTCCCTTGTCGGTGCGCGCGGCGCGCTGAAACTGCACCTTGCTCTGGTCATCGGCGTTTTCCTCCGACACCGCGCCTGCTTTGACCAGTGCCTTGAATAATTCGCCCTCGATGGTGCGTGCATTCGGATTCACCTGCATCCCCTGGAACCCTGTGCCGCAGAACCCCAGGAGCAACGCTACCTTGCGTTTGGGCTTACGTGGCTCGTCCGTATCCGTCCTGGGTTTGCGCTCTCGGGGTTCTTCCTGGCTACGTTCCTGGCGCTTGCGCTTGGCATACTCACGTCGATCCTTGGTTGTCTGCGCACGCACCCTGTTGCGCTGAACCTGGTTCTTAGAGCCATTCTGTTTGCTAGTGGCCGAGACATTGTCAGATGGATTATCGACTGTTGTGGATATTTTGCTGGCTCCGTTGGCCTCCTGGCTCTTTGGCTCTGGAGAAAGTGTATCTGCCATGGATGACGAGTTGGTTGGTGTTGGTGCCTTGGGCTTGGGTGACACCGCTGATAAAACTGAACGGGCTAGTTTGGTAGCGACCGAGCGAAAACTAAACATACAATTAGATCAATTGAAGAAGAGTGAAGATAGCAGATGGGGCAAGCTATTTGAATGAATTTAAGAATAAAACAGATAAACCCAGAAGACGTAGAAATTATCAATAAAAGAAATTTTATGCTGAAAGAGGGATCAAAAAAAAAAAAATAATTGTGGAAAATTTTTTAATTGAATTAATTTAATGTCAACAAGAGCACATCATTGTAAAGTTAAATAGCCCTGATCCGGAAAAAAAAAAAAGAAATACGCAATCCTGGTTTACCCTTTTGCTTTTTGTACCTGAAACCTGCCTTCTTTCACAAAAAATACAACCAGCTTTCTTCTCACTGTAAACCACTGTTTTATAGCATGCTGCCTGTAAACCCAACTTTTGAAAACCTGACACCCGAGGTGGTGGCCAAGACAATCGACCACGCGCTTCTACGTCCCGACATGACCACCCAGGACGTCATCTCCGGATGCCAACTCTGCGCCCAGTACAAGACCGCCAGCGTCTGCGTGCGACCCAGCGACGTCTCCCTAGCAGCCAAGGAGCTCAAGGACACCGGCGTCCTTGTCGGCACAGTAATCGGTTTCCCCCACGGCACCACCACGACGCAGGCGAAAGTAGCCGAATCCCTACAGGCTTTGGACGACGGAGCCGTGGAGCTCGACATGGTGATTAACATCGGAAGGCTCAAGTCCAACGACATTAACTATGTGCGTAATGACATTGCCGCGGTGGTTCAGGCATCCAAGAAACGCCTTTCTCAGTGCTGCATCAAGGTTATCCTCGAGTGCTGCTTGCTTACCGACGACGAGAAAATAAAAGCTTGTGGGGCTGCTCAGGATGCTGGCGCTGACTATGTGAAGACTTCCACGGGATTTAGCGCTGGCGGAGCGACTCTGGAGGACCTTAGGTTGATGCGCCAGTGCACTGATCCAAGTCGGGTTCGCGTTAAGGCTTCGGGTGGTGTACGGTCGCTCGATGAGCTTATTGCTTGTTTGCAGGCTGGTGCTGACCGTATCGGTGCTAGTGCAACTGCTGCCATCGTTGACGAAATGCGCTCTCGCAAACAAAGCCAGTAATGGCGTTTTGATTTAAATGCGCACGGGGCAATCAGTTATTTTTTTATTCAGCTTGGAAAAAAAAAAGAAAGGTGAATTTCACCCTATTCCTTTTTCATCCCCCTTTTTTTTTCTCCTTTCTGTAAACACTTTAAATTTCTATTTAAATAAAATAATTGGTTTTTAAAGTGTCTTTTTATTTTATTTCTATTTTTATCATTTAGGTTTAAAGCATGTCTGGAGCAAATTCGCGTATAGAGCGTTTTCTAAACAGCCTACGTGAGAACCTCACCGAGGGCAATTACTACGAGGGTCATCAGGAGCTCCGAGCAGTGGCCAGCAGGTTCGTCAAGCAAAAAAAGCACGACCGCGCAATCCAATTCCTCTATCTCGGCGCCCTCGAGCTCTGTCAGTACAACCAATGGGGCAGCGTCGCCGACCTATCCTCCTTCATGATCAACATATACATCGAGGAAAAAGTACCCGTCACCCTGGAGAACAAAGAACGGGTCTACGATATTCTCGAAAAACTATCTCAGGCAACAGAGTACTACCCAAGGGTGTATGAAAGTGCTATCCAGTGGACCGTGGCTGAGATAGGCGGTGTGGGCGATCCGCAGATGCATCATTTTGTTGGATGTGTTTTACGTAATAAAAATAGGTACCAGGAGGCAGAGCTGCATTTCTTGGTTGGTACGCCGGAGAGTCCCAGTGCTCTGGGTAATATGCTGGCCGAGTGGGCTTTGAAGACCGACGCCTCGGACTATGGGTTGTTTGTTGCTAGAGGTGTGCTCAAGTACCTGGCTCTTGGGTGGTACGAGGCTGCTTGTTTCTGCTGGCGCGGGTTCATTAGTCGTATTTCCACTGCTATGCCCGATAGGGTTGCAGAGAGAACAGACAATAATGAGCTGGCTTCGAAAATCGGTCCCGTGTTTTATGTCTCTGCTCCCCATGTCCTGGCAAACTTTGTCCAGCTCCTGCTGCTGACTGTCGAGCGTTCTGATGGCAACCCTGCTTCTGATGCTACTCGGATTTTCAACTCGCTTCGTCAGAAATATGTGGGCTCTTTTGGCGTTAACAGTGATACGGTTCAGAAACTCATGGATCTGATTGCTGAAAAGTACTTTGGCGTTGTTGTTCAGCGCCAGCAATCGTTGTTTGATCTGGTCAACTCTCTGTTTGCTGCTCCTCCCTCGCGGCCCGCTATCTCCAGCAGCAATGTCGATGAAGACATGGACTAATGGACTAGACAATTAGCCAGCCAGCAGAAGACCTCTATATCTATGGAAATGTCCTCTTTATACTTTATGTTTTTCTTTTAACTTTTTTTTTTTTACTTTTTGCACACAGCTACACACACCTATATATAAATATCCTAAAATCGATCAATAAGCTTGGTTTAGAAAGAAGTGAAATATAATAAAAAAAAGCATAAACTTAAAAAAACTACTTGTTAAAAATTACTTATTGCGAGGCAAATCAAAGCTAGACTTTTGATAGACACCACTTGAACTATTGTTATTGTTCAGGGCCTTGTTGCGAGAAAGATGGTCAGAAGAGGGCAATGGCTCGTGCTGACCGAAAAACATGCCCTTTGGCGACGGCATGCTGTGCGACAACGACATAGCATCAAAAATATCGACACTGTCATCGCCTACCATGCTATTGACAACGCCCCTAGTATCGATCTGACGCTTCATCGCAGGTGGTATTTTGAACGGACCAGCCGTCGAATTAATGTTGCCACCGCCAGCATTGCCGCCCATTGACAATGACGATGATGGTATAGCGATAGAAGCAGAGGCCTCAGAGACAAGAGACATGGTGGGCATACCACCATTGGTATCGTTTTCCATGTTGTTGCTACCAGCTTCGTCGCTTGCCATCTGATTCCATCCGTTGCTGTATTTTTCATAGTGCGCGTCGCCCCAGATATCCTCGGCATACTGGATCAAAAACGACACGGTCTTGTTGATGTTGGACATATTGGCCATCTCTTGCAAAACATCGCTTTGGCTCATGTGCAGGATATTAGGCGCAAAGACAACCGACAGATTATTAGTGGTCATCTTGTTTTCCTGCTGATTATCGGATACACGCTTCAGATGTGTCATCAGGAACCGCAATGTCTCGCTATGCGCATCTGGCATCGAGTCGCTAATAGTACGATACACCTTGATTCTCTCGTCCACAGAGGCAATGCTCGCAGTATGCACCCACAGATGGTAGGTCTCAGAGGTCATAAGCGGATTCGGCAGATCGCGGAAATACTGCTTAAGCACGCTGGTCACGCTAGTGACATCTGCAGATGACGGCGCAATAGCAGCGTCGCGGAACCTGTTGTTTGTGGCCTCGGCTACATTGGACACCTCGATAAGCACGGCGCGGATGTCCATGGTCGATCCCGACCGGCGATAAACGCCTTCCATGGTCAGTCCCTGAGCCTCGATAAACTTTATAGCCGAGCGCACCACCCATGGAATATTGTGGCCCTCCAAGGCAGCCTGCTCGCACAGATCGCGACCAAACATCTTGTCTGGATGGAAGGCAACGCTGGGATCAAACAAGGAATTATTGTTTGCGCCAGAAGCACCGACACCACTGCCAGCAGTAGTGGGAACAGCAGCTCTAGCAGCACGGCCGTTCTCGCCGCTCGAGCAAGACGCTGTGACATCGGCTGCACAGCGCTGGTGGCAGACAAAGCCGCAGTTGCGGCAGCGCACAACAGAGTTGCTAAATGTTTTCAGCCGCTCCTGGCAGTGATCGCATTTGCTTGCCCTGAAGGTACTGGTGACATGGAAGCTATGCTGCGTATGGTCATCGTTCGATGCACCGTGGTCATGGTGGTGATTAGCCGCATCGTCACCATTGGGACGACTTCCAGCGCCACCACCGCCGCCGCCGCCGCCGCTGCCAAATGGCCAGATAAAGCGCTTGGTCGCCTTTTGAGGAACTGTAGTGATGATCGCGTCGTCTTCGGACCCTGAATCATTGTGATCAGCGGTATGAGCCGCTGTATCCTGCGCCTTTGCATGGCGTTGTCGACGAATACTGGGCTGACGAGACATCGATGGAGCAGAGCCAGCATCTGTCTTGGACTTGGACACCTGTCCACGGGCCTTCTGCTGACGAGCAGCCAGGATCTGGCTAGAGGCAGCGGCCGATGCACCAGCGACAGCGCCACGATGTCTAGAAGAATGCTTGACGGTTCCAGAATCTCCGCCGCCACCACCACCACCACCACCACCAGCAGAGTCAGTAGCGACGTATCCGTAGAAATTGCGCAGAATATTCTCAAATTCTTGACGCTTAGCACGCTCCTGCTGCAAAGTTTCGCGGGTCTGCAGCAGCTGGTCGATAATAGAGGCATAGAGGTCGCGGAGCTTCTGATAGCTGGCTTCCATTCTGCATAGCTGCCCATAGTTGACTAGCAACTCGTCCTTGAGCTGCTCAACGGTTGCAGTGTTGAGCCACTCCTTGCCCTCTGCCAAAAGATTGGCATCAGTTGCACCATCGCTTATAGGGCCCGACGGCTGTTGTTTTTGCTGCTGCGGCTGAGAAGATGTGCCTGTCGAGTTGGAGCTGTTATCTCGCGACCGAAGACCAGGCGGCACAAGCGCGCCCAGCGCAGACGCATTGCTTGCTGTGCGTGAACGCTGCTGCTGCGCGCGATTGACGCTAGAGGACCTGCTCAGCGACTTGGGCTCTTGCTTGTTTTTTGAACCGCGTTTGTGAGTAGTTCCTTCTTGGCTCTTTGGCAAGGGTTGCTTGGGAGCAAGCGGAGTGCGCATTGAAAACCTGACAAAGTTGTTCTCTAAAGCATTGATGTCCTCGGTCCACGCAAGTCCCAGGTCAAGAGTGGGGTCGACGGCATTGAGGGTGGCAAGCGTAAGTGGCACAGCTGGAATCTCTCCCTCGGATTTAACCGGCGTCGACGGCGCGCTAGACACAGTGAGGGTAGCTGTGTGCATAGCACTATTGGCGCTCGTTCCTCGGGACGCAAGCGGCAGAGAAAGCCCATTTGCTACAGAACCGCTCTCTTCTGCTGCATTTACTGTTGTGCCAGCGTTGCCGGCAAAGTCAGCAGAGTTGAGCATGCCACGTCGACGTGCGCGCGAGTCCAGCGATGCTTTTTCTTGCGTAGACTCGTCTGCGCCAGAAGCAGCAGCAGCAGCAGGTCTTTGCATCTGAGCACCAGGCACTGTCGCATTAGCAGCCCCAGAGTTTTGCTGTGCAGAGATCGGCGCGCTGTCCATGGTGCTGCTGGACAGTGGGGTTTGCAAGTTGACATTGCTGTCGGTGCTCTTTGCCGACACTGCCTCCTCGTTGGCAGTGGCCTCGGTAGGCAAAGAAGGCAGCATTTTCTCTTCCATGACCTGGTGCTCGCGTCTTCGTCTAGCAGCCTTCTTTCGCTCTCGCCGCTCGGCATAGCACGTAACGCAATAAATGACGCCCTGGCTGGTCTTGGCAAACGACTTGCCCTGGATCCGCTGCTTGCAGTTGGTGCAGCGGAAGCACTCCGAGTGGTATGTGCCCTCGACGGTAACAATGGCCTCGTCAAAAATCGGCTTCTTGCAGAGACTGCAGCAATACGAGCATTCAGGGCAAATGGGCTTGCCGTCCGCTAAGAACAAAAGGTTGGAATCAAACTCGATGACCTTGCCGCAGGTTGTGCACTGAAAGCTATAAAATTCAAAGAATAAAAATATGTATATATTAGTAGTAAAAGTCTCAAAGAGAGAAATATATATATATATATGTTTGTAAATATGCAGGATTTTGTGCTGTTTTTTCTTGTTAGTAAAACTTACCAATCAATGTGCCAGACGCCATCAGCAAACTGGATTGCACTGCCTCCATCAATAGGCCTGTGGCATCCCCAGCATTCAGGTGGAGCGTTCAGCAGATTAGAGTCGTTTGCACTGTCTTCTGTCGGCTGCGTTGCAGCAGGAGGCGAACCTGAGCCCACCACGTCTCCAGACATTTACTGAATTCTTTTATATCCTTTTATATTTTTCGCTTTAATGAAAAAAAAGGAAAAAAGGGGGATTTGTGAGAATAATTAGTTTTTTGTTATAAGTATAGAATTTAAAGCGGAAGGAAAAAGAAAATTAAAGTCTTGTAAACAATTAATTGCGTCCAAAAAAAGAAAAAAAAAGTGCGCGAAAGTCGTCAAAGTAAAAAAAATGCAGAAATAAAAAGGGATAATTATGATGGGGAGCAGCTAAAAACTATAAGAAAAAGTTGAGATTGTGATGAAACTGTCAAAGACTGGGATTTGATGACCGTCTTCTGCTCCGAGTATATAAGTGCTTGCAAATCACACAGAAATGAACGAATGCATATGAGCAAGAAAGGCAGCGCACAACAAACAAGAAAACAAACAAGAGCTTTTGCACAGCGCATTTTCGCTCTGAAAAAAAATCTATGGACCCAGAAAAATGAGCTAATTGGCCTCACAGAGCATTTCTGACAAGAAAAGCAATCAGAAGTGTTAGACGTGGCTGCTGCAAACATTAATTGGCCTTTTTTCTTTTCTCGATAGCATAAAAAGCAAGTGACGCTTTGCGGTTGCTTTTGTTTTTTTTTTTTAAAACAAAATAAAATAAATAAAAAAACAGGGTTTTCACTGCTGTGCATCCTGCACTCATCTGCACTGTTACTATTGCTAGAAAATGCAATCAAGTAAAGAAAGCAAGATAAAAAAGAAACAAAAAACAAAAACAAAAACAAAAGACACATTCTGGGCTGGTTCATGAGATCTGTGCAACCATCAGCTGGTAGCGCGAAGTAAAAGACGTGTAGCAGAAAGAAAACTAAAGTGGGTATTGTTTTTGTACGCGTGTGGTAAAAGGTGCATGTGTATAATATGTATATGCGCTTTGCGTTTTGCTGCCTGGTTTCTCAGTCGTCGTCTCTGGTTCTCAGAGTGAAATCAGGTTTATATTCTATTTATTGAAGACGATTGGTAAGCAGAAACCATTTATGCCTTTTTTTACTCGGGTACGCTATCATCGTTGTCTTGATCAGGTTCTTCTTCTTCTTCTTCTTCTTCGCTGGTCCCTGGATCTATAAACCGCTCTTCTCCAGCTATTCCCAGATTGCGACGCAGACGATCGATTAGCTGTGCAATATACCCTGCGTTCCCCTGATGCAGCTCTTCCAGATCAAGCATTTCTCCGTCAAAGTCGATAAACTCGCCAGGAATCCTGTCTTGCGCTAGACCCATTCCCAAAAACTCACTGTACACATTAATGTTGCTTTTGGGCGGCAGTGGGTCAAATGCAAAGCTCTCAGCACTACGAATCTGCTCTGGCAGCCCAGCCTTCATCGCTTCCATATCTGCAACAAGCACGTGTCGGGAGATATTCTCTGGGATAACGTATGTGCATAAACGCCGCTTCGCCTCTCGGTTGCGACCAGCTGTCACATCGTCTGCGTCTGTCGACTCTATCATTGTAATCCTCTCTAGCGCCAAGAGCAGTCCCTCTTGAAGCCATCTGCTGACCTCTGGAGCTCTGTAAAGCGAGCTGTGCCGCTCGACAAACAGCTGCACAACCAGCTGCATATGCGTCAGCTCCGAAGAGTCGGGTATATGCTCATCCTGGAAGTACGGGTGGGTCAGGACCACCGGGTCAACGTCGATATTCGCCTTGCTTATCAAAGGCGGAATTACTGTTGGGAATATCAGAATAGCCTCGACAAGCAGATCCATGCTGCTACGTCTACCCGAGTCCTTATCCCAATCCTGACTCTGATCCCGATGCCGCTGCCGCTTCTGCGCCGAGCCTCCCTTGCCAGCGCCCTCGAGCATAAACCCGGCAAGCGCACGCGAGTATGCCAGATTCGGGAGCTCAACCGAGGACCAGGTCCATTCGTCAACAAACTGGCAGACATAGTCATACTGCCTGCTCTTGAGGGCATGAAAATCCAATGTCAAAAGCGCTCCATACGGGTCCTGCACCGGATCCAGCGAAAGCAGCACCTTGTTGACCTCAAACGCTGTGCGCCAGCATCCCCGCCTAGCCATAAACTGCATATGTCTGAACAGCGCCAAAAACAGCCCACGCGACTCGACTCGCCGGAAATCCAGCCGTCCCATGCCGTTGGTCGCGCTAAACCGAGGCGCAAACCCACATTCAAACGAATAAAGCGCTCTTTCGACCAGCTCACCAGCCTCGCCAAAGTCTCCACCAGTCTGCTTAAGGATCTCGCTCAGCTGCAAAAGCGCATCCACATGGTATGGATGCTGATACACAAGTGCAGCTATGGCATCGGGGTTATGCGATGCCACTGCACTGAGAAACTCTATCTGGATGGTTCTAAACCGCGTAGTATGCTCCAGCGCGAACCACGTTCCGCCTGTTACGTCGCTCGTTATGATCTCGCGCATCTGCTTGTCTGCCTTGTCGTCAACTGTAAGCTGCTTCATCTCTATGCCAGGCGATGCCCGCATCGGTGGCCACGTTGCCTTTGGCTGAGTCAGCGTCATCCGCTTCAGTCTGTTTGCCTGAAGAGACACATTGCTGTTTTTGGCTGCGCCAGATCCAAACATCCGTCTTATCTCTGCCTGCGAATCAAGATGCTTGCTGTCAACTACCAACAGAGCGCGGTTCTTCTGCTGCTCCTTGCTAAGCTGAACCCCAATAGCCGCGCCCTTGCCCCTCTTGTGCGCTGACTCTGCCTGCCTCCCTGTAACATCGTCGATGGGTTCGCCTTGCTGGGACTGGATGGCGTCCAGCTGGGCCTCAAACTCTGCCATTGACAGGTCATTGGCATTGCCGCCAGCTGTGTGTTTTGCTTTGCCCTTGCCTTTGCTCTTGCTCTTGCTCTTGCTCTTGCTTTTTTTGCCCTTGCTTCGGTTATTATTGCTATTTGTTTTGCTTTGGCCTATGCTCTCGGCATCATCATCTGCTTCCGCTTGTGGTCTGGCTTCTCTATGAGCTTTCACTGGTAGCTCCTCTTCTTCTGCAGTTTCTTCCCCCGAAGCTTCTTGGCCATCATCGCCCATCAGCAGGTCAAAAATGTTGACCTTTGAGCCCGTGTTAGCAGTATCCTCTTTCTCTTGTTCCACCTTCTCAACAGCCGCTGCCTTAAAACGGCTAGCTGTTTCTGCAAGCTCGTCGACCCCGCGCTCCTTTAATAGCTTTTTGACTGCTCTAGAAGACATTTCTTAAAATTGGTAAATCGTTACTAATCTTGTTTTTAAATAAAATTAAAAATTAAAAGAATAGTAAAAGCTGTAGGAAAAAAGAAGGAAAAAAGCTTTATTTTCACTAGCGGTAACCGCAGCACAAAAGATCAAATTTTTAATTGGTAGGCTAAAGCAAAAAAAAGCTTTTTTAAAACCAGTAAAAAAAATTAAAAAGAGAAAATGTATGACAGAAAAATGCAAGAGAATTATAGAAAAAGAAAAGAGGAACATAGTATAAAATGGCAAAAAGGAGTCACAAAAAAGAGTTTTTAGACTTTGTGTACGTGTGAGTTGGGCATGATGCCAGATCTCACCAGCTTGTTTACATGTGCATCGCTGGTTCCAACAGAACCTCCTGTGCTCATCTCGTCTCCAGACGTGCTAAGCGACCGATGGGTGCCATCGCCTGCCATGGTAACATCTTGGTTCTCGCATCCGTCCTCAAGATGGCGCTTCAGCGACCTAGAAAACATGCCCACATTGCCATTAACATTTCCCACTTTTCGCTGTGCCTCCTGATAAGCGCCAGGCCTGCTCCACTGCGTGCCAAAGCCCACAGGCTGAGCAGAGAACGCCTCAGTCCCAGCCATCATGCTTAAAGACTGCTGCTGCTGCGAGAAGAAAGAGTCAAGCCAGCCAGGGTTAGCCGAGGAAGCAGCTCCTCTTTCGGAAGATGGAGCAGCATCGCGAGCTACACCGCTGCCACTGCCGCTGCCACT
>JANBOH010000407.1:0-11688 GCA_027478445.1 Coemansia asiatica
AGCTCGACGAAGTGCGCGCCTTTCTGCGCGGCCTCGCTGAACAGCACGCCGTTGTTGGCTACGATGCCCACGGGCTGGCCGTGCACGTGCGCAAAGCCGGTGACCAGCGTGGGCCCGAACAGGTGCTTGAACTCGTGCATGCGGCTGCCGTCGACCAGCCGCGCGATGACCTGGCGCACGTCATAGGCCCTGCGCAGATTGGTGCCCACGATGCCGCCCAGCTCGTCGGCCGGGTACAGCGGCTCGTCGAAGCTCGCTGGTGGCTCGGCTTGCTTGTGCCAGTTGAGCCGCGCCACGCTCTCGCGCGCCAGGGCCAGTGCGTGCGCATCGTCGTTGGCCAGGTGGTCGGTGACGCCCGACGTGCGGCAGTGCAGGTCGGCGCCGCCCAGGTCCTCTGCGCTGACGACCTCGCCGGTGGCCGCGCGCACCAATGGCGGGCCGGCCAGAAAAATAGTGCCCTGTCTTCTGACAATGATGCTCTCGTCGGCCATGGCCGGCACGTATGCGCCGCCCGCCGTGCACGAGCCCATGACGACGGCGATCTGCGGAACGCCCATCGACGACATCACCGCCTGGTTATAAAAGATACGTCCAAAATGATCCCTATCGGGAAACACCTCCGCCTGGTGCGGCAGATTGGCGCCGCCCGAGTCTACCAGGTACACGCACGGCAGTCTGTTCTCACGCGCGATCTCCTGCGCGCGCAGGTGCTTCTTGACGGTGATCGGGTAGTACGTGCCGCCCTTGACCGTCGCGTCGTTGGCCACCACCATGCACTCGACGCCGTTGATCCGCCCGATCCCCGTGATCAGTCCGCCGCCTGCGATCTGCGCGTCGCCGTATAGCCCGTGGCCTGCCAGCTGCGATAGCTCCAGGAATGGCGACCCCTGGTCCAGAAGCCGTCCTACGCGGTCGCGCGGCAGCAGCTTGCCTCGCGCCTGGTGCTTGGACCGCGCCCCGCTGCTGCCGCCTAGGGATGCCGCTGCTACGCGTGCCTCGAGGTCTGCCACTGCCTGCGCCATGCTACGCGCGTTCTCCTGGAACAGCGCTGACCGCGGCTCTGCCATGTCGGGGATCACCGTCATGCCCGACGCAAACCCACGCACGCGAGTTATTCTGACGTGGCGAGACACGCGGTGAATTAAAAGCGACATCCTTAGGAAAAAAAAATAACAGTGGGCGGTATGTTGTAGTATTAGAAAAATAAAAAGTAAAAAATTAAAATGGCTAGAGATTGGTGAAAAAGTGAAAATAATTCAATCAGCGTTTAAGAAGCACAAAAAAAAAACACAGAAACCATTACTCGCTTCTACTGCTTTTATATCTTGGATGCATTTGCCGTGAGAAAAAAAAAACGCACACATATATTTTTTTTCCCACAGCCAGAAAAGTCACGTTGGTATCCACAGCTAATTAAATCACCTTTTTTTTTACTTGAACATGCGTAGATACGCCAAAATCAGCGCGCCTGTACCAGTAATAGTACCGATCATATACTGCAGAATACTAAACTTGATGCTCTCCATCTGCGTCCTGAGCCCCGAGATCTCCTGCTCGATCTTCGTATCCGTCTCCCTAATCTTAATCTCATGCTGCGCCCTCTCGTCCCTCGCCCGTCCCTTTTCCAAACTCATATCCAACCTGACCCCCGCCTGTGTCCTAGTAATTTCTTCCCTCAGTTTCTGTTTGAGTTTGTTTACTTCGCCCTGCAGGCGCTCGTTCTCGGCCTTCATCATGGAGAAATCGGTTTTCTCCATCATTTGGATCTCGGATTTGAGTTGCGCGAAATCTACCTTGTACATGTACAGGGTCTTGTCTTGGTCCGCCTTGGTGACTATGGAGTGCAGGATGGACGCGGTGCTTTCGTTTAGAACTGAGGTTATTGATTGCACTATGCCTGCGGACTGCTGTTTGCTGAAACCCTGCGCTTCCAATCTCTCGACTAGCTTGTTGGTGTCGAACAGGTGCTTGGGCTGCAAGCCGCTGTGCTGAGACCGTCCTTGCCGATAAAGACTTGCTAGATGGAAGATAGACGAGGCAGCTGGCCGGCCGCGGGCAAACGCATAGAGACAGCTGGGTGGCATTGAAAAAAAGAATGAGGTGGAATAAAAAATGATATACCAGTAAGGGGTATCCGTATCCAGAAACATTATATGGCTGAGCTTACAATTTCCTGTTTTCTTTGCTTTATTTTTTTAATCTTTCTCAGGAGCTTGTGGGGTTAGCATCACGTTGTTAAAACAAAAACAAAAACAAAAACGAAAACAAACAAAACCGAAAAAAAGGATAAAAAGATAAAAAGGGAAAATAGATGGAAAAAAAAAGAACTAATTAGATAGAATTCTCTGCTACTTCCGACCATGGGCCATTAGAAAACAAAAACTACTTTAGAAAAAGCGGTTCTTCTTCTTGTCCTTGGACTGCACCGCGGGCTGCGCGCCATCGTGCTGCTGCACACCCACAGCAGGGACAGGCATGCCCGCGTCGCTAATGCCCAGCCGGCGCTTCTTGTCCTCGAGCTCGCCACGCTGTCTCTCCAGCACGCCCTTCATATCCTTATGACGCGAATACAGCTCATCCTCCGACTGGCGCAGCTTGCCCTCCTTCTCCTGCACCTTCTGCTTGAACACGGCGGCCATCTCCGCCTCCAGCTTCTGCATCTTCGCCGCATGCACGCGCTCCTCCTCCTCCAGCTGCTGCCGGGGGTTGAACTCGCGGAAGACGGTGTTGTCCTGGACGTGGCCCAGGGCAAGCAGCTTCTGCGTGCGGTAGGTCTCGTACAGAGAAACGTCGGTGGCGTCGCGGAGCTCTTCCATGTGCGTGCGCAGGAGCATTTGGCGCAGAGACACAAAGTCGTTGTGCGCCTCGTTCTCCACCTCGATGATGCCCCACGGGTACTGTCTGCCGCGCACGCGCGTGCCGTCAGAGCGCTCCACCAGGCGCTCGCTGCCCACCACGGCAAACGGGATCTTGCCAGCAATAGCCTTGTTGTCAGCGATGGTCTCGGGGTCGTCGAACTGGTCCGACACGGGTTTGAAGATCTGGATGCCGTGGAAATTAATGTCCGCCAGGATCTTCCCCTTGAACTGCTCCACCTCGCGCGGCGTCATCGTATCGGCCTTGGCCACCACCGGGATGAGATTGACCTTGTTGTGCAGGTTCTTCATAAACTCGATATCAATGGCCCGCAGCCCATGTCCCGTGGGTTTGATAAAATACAACAGGGCGTTGACCCTGTTATCCACGATCTTGCTCCTGTTCACGCGATTTTCCTGCGCCAAGTACGCGTCGAACCGGGACTCGATGTTCTCCAGAATCGGCTTCCACGCCTGATCGTTATTGATCGAGTCGCCAAAGCCGGGCGTATCCACCACAGACAGCCGCAGCTTGACGTTGTTCTCCACGATCTCGGCGCTCACAGAAGTGATCTCCACGGTCTTGGCCCCCTCGCTACCCACGACGACGCCAAGCGCTGCTGCTGCTGCTGCTGCTGCGTTGTCGTCCTTGCCCGGGTACACTTTGCTTTCAAACAACGTGTTGATCAGCGTGCTCTTGCCCAGGCCGCTTTCGCCTGCCACCATTAGGGTGAAGCTGAACCCGCGCTTGATCGACCGCCGGTGCTCCTGGTTCGGGTAGTTCGAGAAGCCGACGTAGCCCGTCATCTTCTTCTTGGTTGCGCCTGACGCGCCTGTCGCCTGCATTGACGTGCCAACTCGCATTCTAACGAGATTAATTTATGATGGCAGATTAAGTACAATGTGTTTTTAGTTGGCAGATGTAGTTTTTTTTTTTTGTGAATTCAGATGGACCATAAAATATTTATTTTATTTAGTATGTTGAATTTCCATATATTTATTAGCTGTTTCTTACCTTTAAAAATTTATTTATTTATTTTCTTGTTTACACGGTAAACAAAAAGTAAAAAAAATAAAATAAAATAAAAGTGGGGGAGAGAGGAAAATAGAGCTGAAAAATAAAGTGTCGAGTTGAAGGGAAAGTTAAGGGAAGGAAGTAATAAAAAAAAAAGGGATAGAAACGTTAATAGAAATATTAAATATCAAAGAGTAAAAAAAAAAGAAAAAAGAAATTAGGTGTGAACAAAAAAATAGTTGAAAAAAATAAAACTTTTGTTAGCAAAGCAATGAAATAGCTGAAAGAACAACAGCAACATACATAATTTTTTTTTTTGCTATCAAATTTTGTTTTTGTTGTTGTTTTTGTTGTGGTTTTGTTATTCTTGTTTTGGCCTTTTATTTTTTAGCCTTGGATGGTCCAAAAGAAAAAATAAAACTGAAAAAAAAACAGCCAATCACCAGCATTTAAAAGCAGTGAAACAAAAAGCGGTCTGTTTGTTTCTTTTTTTTTACTTTATTGCGAAAATCGTCTCTACCCAATTGTTATTTTAAAAAAAAAAGGATAGCATTTTATTTTAATTCGGAACACGCCCTTATTGTCACTTCAAACAAAACAATACGAAATAAACATTGTAAAGCACAATCTTTATTTTCTAGGCCTGCCTCCGCCAGACCGCAGGGGATACGAAAAATCAAGCGGGACCGTGGTCCACTGCATCTTTTGCTTTTGCTTTTGCTTTTGCTTTTTTTCTTCGAGCGTCCAGCCCAGAAGCCGGTGGTGGCTCAAAGCCCCTGCCATGTTTTCGACCAGCCACGCCACCTGCGCCAGCGCCAAAGGCAAGACGCCCAGCAAAAACCACACAACCCTGCTTCTCTCCCATCCAGGAAGGCTCGCACAGGCTACTGAAAAGCCACTCCACAGCGCCAAAACCAAGCTGCCCACCAGACCCGTCCACCTAAAGGAGCCAATCCGATCCGCTGATCTCTTGATCCCCCAAGTCATCGCCATAACAACGCTAAGGCCAGCGGATACCAAAGCACAGCATGCCGCTGCTAGATGCAGCAAACGGCCGGCCCGCGCATACCCCGGGTCCGCATATCCGGCCAGTGGCACGCCAATGCAGTCCATGATCACGGCGCCAGCCGCAGCAACAACACTCAAGATAAATACCGCCGTTTTTGCCAAAATATATCTTTTCATTTGCTTCCGTCCCTCGTTCGTCCATCCATTTGTCACCAGAGATGACGCGAGTACCAGGATATATCCGCCCGAGTAATTCAGCACCAGGTGTGCCTGGATCATCGGTTTATTTGTGCCATTGGAGCATGCCAGGAGAAACATCGATGATGTTAGACAGATGCTGCCAATAGTTGCTGCTAAAAACGCGGGGCGTCTGGCCAATACCCCGGTTGCTGCTGTTGATATTACCAAAGCGGCAAACACTCCGCCTGCCACGTATGCCGCTTTCTGGCTTATATACGATGCAAGGTACCCAGTTTGTTGCTGTTGTTGCATGGACTGGTCGGCGATTCGTACACTATACATGTTGATCGTAGGTAATGGCAGCGTCATACTTGGATCATGCAAAATAAAAAAAATGTGTTTTTTTTTTCGAATTTATTAGATGAAATTATATGTTATAAAGAGGTGAAGAAAAAAAAAACTTTATAACCAATATTTGATATTTGACAAGTACTTTTTTTTTTTTTTAAAAAAAAGGCAATGTTTATTTTAAGAAAGACCGCGTAAACAAATTATAATGATGATTACTGCTCTAGTATATATTTTCTCTAATAAAATAAACAGACTACAAAAAAAAAAAAAACAGTAAACTTTAACATGAATTTTTGTAGCACTAAAGTGTTGATGTAAATTTTTTTCTTCTTTCATTTGTGCTTCGATCAGCTGAAACAACAATAACAATTATACATAGAGTTTGAGCATGTTGCATGTTGCATATACTTCGAGTATAGTGCTTCTACAACAACAATCGCTCATTCTTCTGCTCCGCACAGAAATATGTTGCACTAGTTACATATACTCAAAACAAAGAAAATTATCCTTATCATCAGTTATCTGAATCAGTAGTTTGATAAAGTATTGTTTAGAAAACCAATTGAAAAAATAAAAGTAAAAAATAATGACGACCAAAAAAAAAATTTTTTTATATATTTTTATTACATGTAGAATCGCTGGACACGATCTTCCATGTTGCCAGCTGGAGCAGCATGGGTGACATGGGCATTGTGCACGCCGCCAGATGTCCGGTATCCCACATGCGGATTGCAGACCGGGCAGGCGTTGACCTGGCAGTGGCAGAAAGTAAACATGGCCGGGGCATTGAGCGCCAGCAAGACAATGGCAATAAGCAGCAGCGGCACAATGTTAAACACGTACCACAGAGCCTCGCTATGACGAGCCGCGCTAGTAAGCGGAAGGAAGGCGCGGGCAGTCATGAAGCAGGCCCAGATAAGCAGGAAAAACACGCACAGACAGATGATAATGACATGGCCCATATGGTGGCTCTTGACATCGTTAGACGACGCCCACGCGGCGGCCACCAGAAGAATGACGGCCAGGATAAGCATAATGATGACGAATGCCTGCAGGCACTGGATGCCACTGTGCATCTTGGAGAACCAGTGCAGGTTGAACATCAAAACGATGGCTGCTGTCAAAAGCGCAAACAGAACGGCAGCTAGGAAATACACAAAGGCTACCAGACCACGGACCGCGCCGCACAGCGTGTTGTCCAGATGCACGACCAGCCGGAATATCAGCTGGGCCAATAGCATCGCCAGTAGGACCGCTGCAAAGTAGTTGAACCACAGGGACACCTTGTACATGACAAACTTGTTCGCAGAGCTGTCCTTCAGGGCTGCGCGCAGCCACAGGCAGATGCACACGAGGACCATCGACAGGAACCCAAAGATAAACTCCAGCCCGCCACACTTGATCGCCATTATCAGCAGCCCCAGACCCAGAAGAAGCGCCAAAGCGCCCAGAACCCAGCCTGCTGCCACGTTCGGGATAAACGTCAGCCATTCGCGCCACGGCGAGCACTGCTGCGACGGACACAGGAAGTACATCCACAGGTTGTACACTATGCCGACTATAGACACGCCGCTGACCTCGCCCTGCCCGCCGACGATGTATGTGGGCACGGGCACAGATGGCCCGGGTACCGTCGGAATTGGGCCCACAGGCTCCGTCTCGGTCACAGTGAACGTCTGGTAGTCGGTGTTGATTGTCGTGAACGTCGTCAGCTGGTCGTACGACGATGTCGGCGATCCCACAATCACCGGGACCGTCTTCGTCACAGTGGTCAGATACGTGACCGCCGTTGTGATCACCGAATGCACAGCGCTTTCGACCGTCGATGTGGTTCCCGGAACCGTCACTGTGCCAATAAGAGTGACGGCTGTCGTAGATGATGAAAGCGACATTGTTTATCTTGATTCTCTTTCCCCCTTTTTTCTATGTTTGTTGTTTTTTTATACAGCAAGAAAAAGTGTATATATCGCGTTAAAGAAGATACTAAATGCAGATATAGAATAAATAAATAAATAAACAAAAAGGCAGAAAAATGAATATTGCGATATAAAATAAAATGAGGGAGAGAAAAAAAAGAAAAAAAAAGGGAGCCAAAGTGAGGGACAGAGATTACTGAAGATGCTGTGTTTATTTCCCTTCGTTTTTGTTCCCTTGTTTCCCTGAGCGTAGTTTAAATACAAAAATTTTTTGTTCTCTGTTTTTTGTTCTCATTCAAGGGTTCACAGCAATAGCGCAGATACCAAAATAAGAATTGAAATTATTCACAAAAGGAAACTAGCATATACTTTCCGCACAAAGAAAGAAAAAAGATCAACATTTCAAAAATGACATGAAAAAGACATGGAAAAAAAAAATTGCTAGAGCACTATACCCTGATGCGCCCAAAATAAAAAACAACATAAACAATTCTAGCAGACAGCAAGGCTACAGCACATACGTATGCAGTTACATGAGTGCAAGTCTAGGTGTAAGTGCGTACACACGCAATGCGACCCTTTTTTTTTCCAGCTTTAATTTTTTTCTTCTATTTTCCGTCTGCTTGTGTATTTGCTGGGCTTCACAAATCAAAAAATAAAAATAAAAAAATCCCAAGCTATACATCTCGGCTTTTTTTCTCTTCTATTTGTTTTTTTTTTTTCTTGTTACATTGCCCAAGACACTGGGATTCAGGGCAATAAGGAACAGCAAACTCTGTTTCTCCTTCTTTTTCAGGAGGCCAGATTACTGTTCCCACAAAGACACCCTCATACACAAAAACACACAAAGCTTGCAATGATCCACAAAGAAAAGAGAAAAAAAAAACAAAGTGTCCCTTTTTCATTTTTTAACATGCTACTGCCAAATGTTACTTCTTTTTGCAGCAACCATGTCTTTGTAGCTCTCTTTCTACTGAATTTACCAGCACGGCTCAAAAGACTAAAAAAAAAAAAACAGAGTTCAATCTCGTTTCTGTCAAGACTTCTCAACTTGCAAGCATTAAATAAAAAAATCTGGTTTTGCTACATACCATGTTTCTTGGCACTAAAAGCCCCCTGGAGCTTTTCGCGCATCTTGAGGAAATGGGGCAACCAATTCCAGTATCCAAAGTTAAGCAGACAAAAAAAAAATCAAAAGTAATCAGAAATTATTAATGGATTTATTATCTTTTTTTTTTGTGTTGGAAAAACCTACGGCTTTTTGCTCTTGAATTTATTAGCTTGTCTTTTTGTCGGACTGGGCCTTTGCCAAGCGTGCCTTGTGCGCATGGTACTTTGTGTCAGTGCCAAAGATAGTGTCCCACCAGCGGAACGACGACGAAAAGTTGTTGACAAATGCTGCGTGGTGGTAGTCGTGATGGTCGGCGCCAGCCCAGAACGGCAGCACGTTGTGCAGCGACCACGGGAAGTCATAGCCCGAGTGCGCATCGATGGCCTGGAACAGCCGCAGCCAGATCCACGCAAACATCGTGACCGCATGCACGCTGCCCACAAAGTTGCAGTACAGAATCGGACCACCTATCGTGCCCTGGCCAAAGATAATCGTCTCCAAGGGATGCGCGTACTCGGCAGTCATGCCAAAGGGCGCAGAAAACTCATGGTGGATCTTGTGCACGTTGCGGTACAAGGGACCCCAGTGGAACAGTCGGTGGATCCAGTAATGCCAGAAATCCTCAAGCACAAAGAACACTGCGATCTGCACCGCCATCTCCTGCCACCCAGGAAGCGGCATCTCTGTCGTCCGGATGCCCGCTAGCTTGGCCACTGGCAGAAACATCAGCATCAGCGGACCCTCGATAATAAAGTGCGAAAACAAAAGACTCTTGAGACACTTCCACTGCATCTCTGCAGTCACTTCTTTGGTGTTCTGGATCTTGTACTTGCGCAGAGCCGGGATGTAGTCGCAGATCAAAAACGGAATGTATCGTCCAAAATACACTGCCTCGTGCATCAGAAACGCTATCGCCGTAAATGTCAGCAGCTCGTTGCGCCCGTCAAACAAAGACAGCCATGTCTTTTCAAACCAGTTGACCTCGTATCCTGCTGGGATCCTGTCTGCAATGTCCACCGTGCTGTTCAGCATGCCACGGAAGTGGTCTACTATGACATCGATGTGCTCCATCCCCGCTTGAATCCTTGTATGAAGAAAATTAAAAATCGATATTATTATTATTATTATTATTATTATTGTTATTAGAATTAGTTTGAAAAAAAGGGAAAATATAAATAAAGAAGAAAATGGAAAAAAAAAGTTTTAATATTGGACTGCTTTTACACAACAAAAATAAAAAACTTTTTTGAAAACAAACATCAAGGTACATTTTTATTTTTTTGAGGTTGGACCTTTTTGTTTTTCACCTTTTCGGGGATTCCTTCAACAGGATTTTAGGAAAGTCCGTAAATCCGCCCCATTTTAATTGGTCGATTAACCGATATGCGCAAAAAGATGATCACAACTGGACTGATCACCAAACTTTCTCAATCAAAATCAAGCACCTGCTCAAAATTGCTTGGACGCTTTTTTGTTTCTATTTGTTTTCTGTATTTGACTGCCACCTGTATGAGCAAAAAAAAAAGAACTTGTAGGTTCACTTTAACATGTTGTTCATATAAATTTAGGTTTGGCCTTTTCTTTTCGTTCTATTTTCATTTGTCCTTTCACATCTGGGCAAATGCAACTGTGACTGTGCCGAATAGATTGAATACTGATTGCCTCTTACAAAATAGAACAAAAAAAAGGTTAACAGTCTCCTCAATCTGGAATCCAATTTTTAAAGAAGGACATATTTATTTCTTCTCTTTATTTTATTTCCCTATTTGAGCTATAATTAAAAATGTCTTTTAATTCCTTTATTCCAATTATTTACTCTCAGTTTATATTCTTATGTAAGGCATATTCAAATTCCTCGTTTTTTTTTCATTGATCCTTATCAATTATTTTCTAGCCTCTACCAAATATACTACTTATTCTTTTAAGATTCTAAATCCACTATTATCAGCTGAAATAAATTCAATGTCTTCAAATTAACAATATAACTTTGTGACAGAAAATGGTAAACCAAAGGGAAAAAAATAATTCAAGCAATAAAAAGTCTTTATCAAAAGAAAAAGATTCTACAAGTGAAGCTGAAACTAAAATTGTAAAAGAGTGGTTAGCTTCTATGGATTAATATTTTAGTTATAGAAACTAATTTAATATCTAAATAAAGCTTGAATGAGCTGATTGTTTCTATCTTTTTTATTATAAAAAATAAAGTTATATTTTTATAATTTTTTTTTTTTTGGAAATATACAATTGTTAAGAAATTAGTAAAAATGTGTCAATAGATTATTTTTAATTTAAAAGCTAAAAATCCCTTTTTAAAAAGCAAATAATTAAATTACTTGTGCTTTTTTTTTGAAGAAAACTTCTTTATAAACGATTTTCGTTTAAATTTACTTGATAATTTTTTGTTGGCCAAGTGACTAAATAGTGAAAAAGGTTTATATTTCTTGAATCCTTTTTTGCTTGTACAAATAAAAGATTTGCTATTAAACAAGTAATAATACAAACAAAGGAAAACCCATTGTAAGCATTCTCGTGTCTATGAGCAAAATAAAGATTTTTTGACAGATAAATAAAAAAAAGAAATATATATATCTGTTATTATTAGGCATTTTGGGGGAATAAAAAATAAACAATTTCTTACAAAGTTCTTATACTGTGATTCCAATGTTTTGTTGTCTGCATGGTGTTTGCTTTTTTAAATAGAATTTATTAAATGCGACAGGACAGAGAAAAAGTTTATATCAGGCTGATGGCCAACCACATGAAACTGAACTACCTGACTGGAAACATGCGGTTCCACTGCCACATGACTGAGCAACCCATTTGCCATAAAGACAAAGGAAGTAAGCCGAGTTCTTGCCCGAATTATCTGCACATTGGTATAACCCGATGGAAGAGCAGGCTCCACCGGCCACTGGTCCGCCTGTAGACGTAGATGAGTGCTGTGGCACAGACGATGTAGAAGATGTCACTGATGTGGCTGTGGTACTAGTTGTAGTTGTGCTTGGGATTTTAGTGGAATAGCCACCCTGAGTTGTGCTTGAAGACGCAATCGTCTGCGTGGTAGTGCTTGACGATGGCGTTGATAAAGTGGTTGTAGTGGATGGGCCACCTGTTTGCCAGCTCAGAAGGACGTTCATTAATTCCTCGTTGTAGTCCATGTTCATCGACCAGACCATGGTTCCTGCAAGCCCCTTTGACGCAGCATAGTCAACCTTTATCTTGAGACTCTGCGGGTCGTCGTAAGAGATAAAC